>VJOZ01016084.1:0-11665 GCA_009801055.1 Stichopus horrens | reverse complement strand
AAGGTTTCATCTCCTCAAAACATTATGCATAAAGTACCATGTGTTATGGAAGATACATCATTTGAAATTTTGGAAGTTTTGGTGAACAAATTATTCTTCAGCAACAAGTAACTAAACATCTCATTGGGGAAAAACTCATTTCTTGTAAACGTGGTAACCGTGTAGTTCCTTATTTTGAATAATCTATCATTCTGTGTCCACAAATACTGGTTTTAAAAGTGATTTTTTTTTCCTGTAAATCAAACACTGTAGCTACCTTTGAGAGTAGTCCAAACAATCCCCGAATTCTTGTTACGAATGATTAATAGTCAGTGATAATCATACGAGGTATTTTTCCGCAAAATCAGCACCCACTTGGTCCACAAAAATGTTGAATTTGTAAAACATCTTAGAATAAATAACATTCGAGTTGACGTCATGCGTAATTCATAGCCCTGGCAATGTAGTGTAGTTGCAAATGGTTTTGGTCGCTTTGGTCACTGTGCAACTTCTTCGTCATAAGCTTGTCAGCCTACCGTATTAAAAAGATTTGGTGGTTTCGATCGATCGGTTTTTACACACGACAACTCAAGAGTTGTTGACATGTTGTTTCATATTATTATGGACTTTATATAAGGTGTTTTGAGCATTGTTTGGTCTGTACCTGTGGTAGCTTACTGTCTCTCAGATATTTCTTCAGATAAGGGAAGCCACACAAATCTAACCTAAGATCATCTTAAGGTACACAAAGCTCCACGTTACTGCTCATGATTCAGCCTGCATAGTGCCATCATAGAGCACACAGCTTCTACATGGACTCTGTGAGACCAGACGATATGTGCACTGGAATGTGACTCACTACTCTCTGGTTGCTATCCAGTTATTACAATGGGTGGCAACAGCTTGCTCTGAGATGATCTCAGTTTAGATTTGTGAGGCTTCTTTGAGTCATAAATGTGAATCCGGACTGCATAAGTTTCGGCCAACGAAAACGGAGTTTGTCCAAAGATGTTTAATCTTCCAAGGTTCCTTATGGATTAAAATGTACCATTAAGAAAAATTTGAATGTGTGCTCTATTTTCTGCTAACGAAGAATATTTTGCCCTAAGGTTTGGCTGTGAAGCCTTTGTTTTGACTCATTGTCTTTACAGAGTCCTATTGTGGATGATGATCTTACAGAAATGTGTTAAGTCTTTCTCCCACAAGTACCAGTCGTTGGCTATTAATGTATTAAAAATTCAAGATGGCATTAAGAGATTTTAAGACTATCATTGCTTTTTCAGGAGGATGCTTCGACAAAATATGGTGTACTATGGCATTTTACTGGCATGTTCCTGAACAAGTTGAGTGTGTAAGAGATTTGAATGTTAGTGCTTAATCCTATAATCAACTATAGAAGTGAAGTATTTGTTATTTCATAGTAAACATGTAACATGAAAAAAGAATTAAATGAAAACTGAAGGTTTCTTTTCACTTTTTCATCCAGTGATTTATTTTCATTAAATCAGTACTTCAATCATGGGCATGCTTGAAAACTTCAAAGTAATTTTCTTAGCAATATTTTATAAAATTTTGAGTAAGATTATTTAGATGAAGCCAGGCATCAGTCTGCTAAACCCCTCTGAGAACTTCCCACAAATGTTTTATCATGGTGCTTTTTGCAATATGATTCCTCTGCAGTCAACTATTTCTCTTTGAACAAGCATTGTCTGATTTTAAGTCTGTTTCAACATTTTAATAGCATTTGACATGAATACATTCGTGTAAATGACTAGTGGTAGCAACTGTATGTTCGACTGCAATGTAGCGTCGTGTAAAATATTGTGCAATATAGACAGTTACCTTATTAATGCGTAAATAATGTGTTTGTTCATCTAAGTGAATGGTGCTCTATTACACAAGAAAAAAAAACACTCAACAATCTTGTTTCTTCTTTCATGTTTTCATCTTAACTCTCTTTACAGCAATGAAGATATTCAGTTATTGAACCTTAAAGGACAAGAGAAATCAGGACTTGCAAAACATTACTGTTAAATAAGAGACTAAAGTGGTGAACACCATCACCAAAATTTTCATTTTGAATTAAGTTGTTTACTTTCCAAGATATTGTAAATTGAATGTTAAAGAAAAAAATATCAGGATGCTGAAATTCTGAGATTGTGTTGACATAACCTGACCATGTGGGACTGAAACACTTTTTGTTTTAGTGCCAAAATATTTTAAAGAGTTATGCATGAATTTCAATCTGAGTATTACTCGTTCCATTGTTGCATGATACAACCATTATGTGTACAAGTGTGTGCCAAGTTAGGAACCTTTGAGACAATACATTAAATTCCTTCTGTCATCGGTCGTGTGATGTCATAAGTCTACTTGCTCAAGTAGGTTTACATTCAACTGAGGCAAAAAATGGCAGCACCCTGCTCTGAATTTTGCAGGCGTATAACTCGGGGAAAGAAAAAGTACTTTTGAATGTATTATGTTGGTAAAACTTTTTATTTCTAAAATTATGCCACTGATGTGCATCATTTAAAACAAAGTGTAGTTGTTCTGATTTATAAATCTCCTCAAATTTAACCCAAAGCTACATCCCAATCACTTGAAATGACTTGCCAATCTGTAGTGATGATTTTAAATGTCAGAAACCAGTTCAATGTCTAGGGTACAGAATGTTCAGTAGCCAGCCATAACTTTCTCACTGTATTACACATATCCCTTGAGAAAAACTCTTTCAGTATCACATGAATTAAGACTGGGCAATGATGAGGAAAATTTAGACACTTTCTACTAGATTCATAACTTATCTGAAACTTTGCCCAAAGGGGTAATACTAAATGCTGTTGAAATGCATGGATACACAACAACATTCCAAAAGTTTTAACACAAGGAAGAAACAACTTTTCTTCAAAAATGTATTCACACAAAGTGATAAGAATGAATTTTTGTGGGTTTTATCCTATGGATTAGACAAATTCTCAAGTAATACTTTTGCCTTCTTACCTAGCATACCTTTGGGTGGATGCAGTCACAGCCTTAACACACACTTGTTCCTCCCTGTGCACAGAAGCAGAAATGTGTCAGGCACTAAATTGCTTTCTTCCCTCAAAGGAGAAATATCCCCATGCTTGATGCATACACTTTAGGATGTGCTGAGAACATTACACAAATGCATACCACCACTCCGTACAAAATAAAGACATTGTTGACGCACAAGACCTGGTCCTTCATATTTCAGAGAGTAGCATACGTAAAGAAAACTAAACTATTGCAGACTTTCGGTCACCTTTCTAAGAAAACTCTCTGGTGCAGTAGTATGATCTGAACTGTAACATACTGTACATGCAGATACTGAAGACAGGTTTAGACAGTTCAAAGATTGACGCTTTCCTTCACATAAATTCTGATATGGACAACAGCACCAGCGTCTGTGTCATACACACTGCACAGTTGCAATTACAATGCTGGCATGATCTTCTAGGGAATCTGTTTACTTTGAAGCTTTTACTATGGAAGCTAGAAGGAAGTTACTAAATCATCAATAAGCTGTGTAGGCTCAAACTTGATGGAAAATATTTTCCAGTGCTGCACGTTGAGGGTTTTTCTCATCAAAACAGATAAACCACAATAACATCAGGCTAACTACTCCTGCACTAAGCAAATGAAGCTGAACATAGTAGGTGCGGTCCTTGCTCTGTAAGGTAAAGCTCTGCCTTCAACATTTGCATGTATGTATAATGCATGTACGACTCAAGAATTCATTGGTTCGGTATCTGATTACATCTTTTGAGGAAAATAAAAAAAATGCAACCGTTTGATTTTTCTAGATAACCTGATGATATTCAAGAAAAACTGTTCTAAGATTTATCTGTTTGCGAAATATATTATCCTAAATTTCTGTTGGATTTGCATTACTCGACTTCGTAAACAGTAGGCAAGATACAGCAATCTTGAAGAGTGTGTTCACAGAGGTTGTGTCGTTATTCACTTTATGAAGGAACTGGTGAGGAATTTTGAATCCTGGTAGTAAAACACAGGTAGCTACATGGCTTACCCACTAAAGCTCGAATAAAAACAGCAAACTTTTTCCTGATTAGACCGTAATGAGAAATTGCACATTTTCTCAACAAGTGACTGGGAAAAGGTGCAAGGGGAGAAGTCAATTTTAAATTCATAAACATTAATATTGCTGTAGGAATTCCCAAAGGGAGTCAACTTCGGTGGATACATGTCCTGACAAGAAGGAGCGCAATTTGTGTGGAAGTGAGTGACATCATACCAAGGGGATGACATTTATGCACACACTAGCACAAAACTAATTAATGCCTCTATCTCTCCCTATCTCTTGCCTCTTTTCCTTCTTTGGTGAGCAAAATTTCAATTCATCTGGATCCAGTAAAGACTTCCAGAGGTAACTAACACATCTCCTGTGAGTTAAGAGCAGACCTCTCCCGCAACTATAAAGTCATTTCGACTACGACATTGGCATCAGCCAACAATTAAAGAGAGGGGACCAAGGTTGTTTCTTCGACACGTCGTCGCAAGTTATCCTCTCTGTGGAAGGTGTAACTTTGTCAACTTCGATGAACTCATTCAAGTGTTGTTTTCCCTGGACTTCAATGATTTGTACTTCTGTGTCTCTTCTGGGAACACATTGCTCAGTTCGTTAATGAGGGCAGACTTGAATTTCTGTTGATCAAAAAAAAAAATTTTTTTAGAATAGTAAGATCATACTCATACACCTGTCAGTCATCTCACCAAAATGTATGAAACAGTTATACACACACATAATACTGCTGAAGTTTGTAAATACACTCTTAAATCACCTTAAAGTATTGAATTAGCCAACACATGCAACACTTACCAACCATCTTTCCTGCAAACACATAACAGATTTCATTCAAGTGGGAATGCCACTAGGGGTCTAAAAATTGGGGGACATGGAAAACAATACGATGAAAACTTTGTTACACAGACCTTTGTAAGGAATCTGTGGGGAAGGAGGGGAGTTTCTAAGGCTCTTTTGTCCACATAACAATCACGTCATAAAACAAAAGAAAAGCACCATTTTTCTTTCTAATGA
Organism: Stichopus horrens; assembly: GCA_009801055.1. Lineage (NCBI taxonomy): Eukaryota > Metazoa > Echinodermata > Holothuroidea > Aspidochirotida > Stichopodidae > Stichopus > Stichopus horrens. The sequence continues at coordinate 6,606 of VJOZ01016084.1, read as the reverse complement.
AATGCCATCAGGCTGATTATTTACACCTGTGTGTGAGGGAGAGGGGTGGAGGAGGGGGGAGTGGCTTAAATGTTCGTTTCTACCCTGGAGGATATACTACATGTCACATTATAACAAAACAAGCAAAAAGCAACTTTTTCCTTTCCAGTGAAATGCCACACCATGTTTGATTACTACATCTTAGGATAGCGCTGCTTTTAAATACCTTGAATGCCTCTATCTTTCCCTTCACATGTTCATTCTTGGCCACAGCCCTCTCCATGCAATCCTTTGTGTACAGCTGAGGGTTACGACCCTGATCGACATACCTGCAACATAAAAAAAGGTGATTCATGCAAATACTGTTGCACTGTAAACGACAAAGCTAGGAATTGCTGGCAGAAGGAATTGAACTTAAGAACCATTCTTTACCCCATGGGAATTTCCATTCCAGTATTATAGTTGAAACTTTGGTAATATCAGGTAAAAGTTTCTATCTGCTAATTTTCAGACTTTGACCTTGGCTGACCTTAAATGACCTTTGACATCCATGAAACATATACCACATTAACTGCAGATACAAATGCATCACCAAATACAGTGCAACTCAACAATGCATTCGGAAGAATTCTTTTTGACGTATGGCATGGCCTAAATAGCTTTAAGAGGCTTGTGGAAGTGTAACAAATTTTCATTGTTATTTCCTTTGCAAAAGATGTCATATTCAGTTGTAAGACATGTTTAGAAGTGCCACAGCATCTTGAAATACTTTACAAGTGGATTGGAACTGGGAAAATTTCTCTTATCATCTTTTCGCAAATATGGCAATTGTACAACAGCTGTTCAAGATGCAAGTAGCATATGCATGTAAATATGATTTCAAATAAAATCAGAACACATTGCAAAACTGATGGACTCTGTGTCAGGAAAAAGTTTCCTGAAAGTACAGCTGGAATTATATACAAGTATGTACGGTACATCAGTGTAGCAAATTTACTTTGAGATTTGGTGAACTACCCTTATTGTCCCCACTCACCTTTGATACTATCTCAGGTGTCTGTGACATGATATACAAATATTGCACCGATTGCATCAAAATCATACAACATAGAAACTTGGTGGTTCTACTATTAATACAGATATGGTACTCACTGGTAAATTAACTCAAGTGGAACTTGAGCATCTTGGAGGCAACTCTTGCATTTCTCCAGTTCCTGTAGACCAGCCACCAGGGAATGTCTGCAAAAAGAAACATTTCAATTAAATGTAACTTAAAAAACAGTGACCAGGCTTTGCAGGTCTCTAAATTACTCCTTTTAAGATCTTTACGAAAGTTACCAAACTCTTCAAAATTAGCTTTCAGTGGATATAATTTAATATCTAGATAAATCTCTTCCGAGCGTAAGTGGTATTGACAGAAAACTTAAAAACAAACCTGTGTTGGCACTGGAAAGAGACACCAAAGCTTTTATAGAAATGGCACAAAGAAGTGAATCACATATGACATGAAATACCAGGATTAGGCACCAGCTGGGTGCCTTATTTCAACCAGGTAATTCTAACTTCATTTACCCAGGTGAGTGCCTATACCTGATAAGAAAACTGATTATCAGTGAGTATGAATGACATGTTTACATGCATCCCATGAGATGTAAAGATGTTAACAAGGTGTCATTATCTGCAGACTGAGACTCACAATTTCTGATTCAGCGTCAATTGACCTTGCTGGGGAAAGTCGCTGACTATAACGCCAAGCTGACGAGTGTTTTCCACGAATCTCTCCAAACTCTCAACCAGTGGCTCAAATCTTTCTGAAGACATGACAATCTATGATGAAGAAGTGAGGAGGAGGAAGTTATATGTGCATGCACAGATACAAACAGTGGAAGCACCAGGCTTTTAAATTTGGAAGGGGGGAAAAAAGAGAAACTGTTGAAGGGGAGGAATTCTGTGCATGGTGTGAAATCAAGTGTAGTTTGAATTTAGTGAGTGGGATCCAAAGCCTGTCTTAGAGTCCTTGGTGGGCTCCAGGGACAAAGTTCTGGTGGGAGTCAAAGACAAAGCCCCCTAGAAGCTCTAAGATGTAAACATATCTCTGGGTGTAAAATTCAGTCTCCGGATGGATATATTTTGATCTCAAATGAGTTGATCAATTAATGCAAAAATTTCAATTTATTTGAATGAATTCAGCTAATCCTCCTAAGTTGTCAATGTGAAAACTTACAACCCCTGGATCCAGGGCAACACCCATAGGGGGGTCCAGGGAGCAAGGCCCCTGCGAACTGCAAACTTTAAGCATATCTCTAGGTGAAAAATTAAGTCTCAGGACTTATTAAACTGGAAAGGTAAATTGCAGTACAGTATCATGAATACAAACAGGGAATAGACATGTATGGGTCACATCACCTCAGCTGAGTGTGTGTGTCTGTGTGTAGGGGGGTGAGATGGGGTGAAGTTCTGACTGGGCGACATCCCCCCCCCCTTTCTTCTCTGGTGCTACCACTGGATTCATATACAGTGGCAGTGTTGAAAATAAGCAAATTCAGAAGCATGTAGGTATAATTCTCAACATTTCAAAATATTTCACTTTTGATTTTCTGAGTGGCTAAATGTTACGACTAGATACAATTTTCATTGCTAGAATTTTGTATCTTCCACAAATTCTGAGGACCCCAAAATATTTTCACTTTTTCAAATGTCAAGTAGTTATTCACTAGGTTTTAAAAAAAAATTGTCTAAGAATAAAAAGATAAACTATGAACTTGAAAATAGACCACTTTCAGACAGTCTGCGATGTTCCATAATGTGAGGAACTTTTAACTGTAACTTTGGCAAACAAGACACCTGAAATTACCGTCATACATTACAACTAAATTAAGTGATTAAGTTGCCCTTCATGTTTTCAAATCTGTGAGAGCTTGGAGCCAAATGCATATTTTATTAAATTGGATACATCAAACAACACTGTAACTTAGTATCTTGGTCTGGAGTGTGTCATATGACTATTGCAAACAATCTTACCTGGAATAAACTACTGTACGTATGTTTAGACCAAGCATGCCCATATGAATTTTATAGAGTTCAACGTTTCATTTTGTTTGTTTCTCATATCATGCCAATACCGAAAATAAACAGAAAATGATATGAATTAGAAAGTAAAATATGAGTTCAAGGAAGTAAAACTAAAAAGCTTTTGGGGTTGACAACTGAAATGCACCCAACTGAAAATACTAAGACAAGATACAAATGAGAAAAAAAAAAAAGAATATCAAACAACTGAAGGAATAACCAAAGATCAAAAAGGAATTAACACTCCAGTCCACACTACCAGCTTAGGTACAAAAAGTGTATTCAACATCATTATAACTAGTCATACAGCCTGGTCCATGAATCACTTTTGAATCACTTTTGTCTTAAATGATGACGTTCTCATCCAAAGAAAAACTGTGTCAGCGAAGGTGAAATTATTTTCTTCCATACGACACCCCAAAACAAAATTAACCATCCCAAAGGTGTCTGTCAAGTGCAAATGCCCTTGTGTGGTGGCATGCTTGTAATTCAATTTACAATCAATGCAGTCCATGGACACATCATGATACATCTTTGATGTAAAACTACTGTGAATACAACAGTCAACTGTGGCCTTTACTCTAGTACTAGTAGATTACATTCTCAAAGTAGCAGTAGCTTGATATGATATCCACTGTGACTACCACTGTCTTTCCACTCTCAGTCTGAATTTGTGAATAACATTAACTCCATCATGTAGAACATATATGTGATACATCCACTACCAGCACTGGGCATCAGTTTACTGAGAAATTCGTCTGAAAACATAGGAGTTAGGACACATGATCATTCCTCCTCAAAATAACTACACAGTACACAGCAGCATCAGGATTGACATTGTCTGAAGAGTGCATAAAATGATCTGCAATGTATTGTATTTGTAGGCACTAACGTTAGGCCATAGGCCTAATGCCACTCTAACTACGGTTCTGTGCTACTTCCACTTCAATGGTGATTTCATTGTGCAACTAGTACAAGCTGAGTTGGGTAAGGGTTAGGCTTAGCGTAATTGTTAATTAGTAGTAGTATTCCTATTGGCTTTGCCTACTTCCCCTAACACTAGCTACAGTACAGTTAGTTAGGCTAAGTTCACTGTACTGAGGGTTTTTTTACGAGAGTAAAACAACCAATGAATAGTTGGGTGACTTATGAGTCCTAGATCTTCATATTACTTTTACCGATTAAACAAGCAAATAAAATAAGGCTAAGTTAAACCGAACAACAGACCTGTTTTTATTTGCTAGTTTTCATGGAGGAACTTCCGTGCTTTAATACCTGCACTTTGGTACTAAAGCACTGCACTTCTTATCTTTACAGGTTTCCAGGCTGCTTGGCTGAAGTTATCAGCCACTAACAACAGACAGTACATCAGTTACTTAGCCCGAAGGTACACTGTGACCATAGAGCAGGATATACACGTTTATTATATCCTGCTCTATGACTGTGACACTTCATGACACGACCGTGTAGTTAGTGAAATAAGCGCGTACAAAATTTATTCAGCAAAGTGAGTTGTCCTGCCTATTTCCGGGGGGGAGGTTGATGTCTTTTCACTTTTGCAAATGTTAGCAAGGGCAAAACCTTAAGTCCTTAATGGTAGGCCTAGGGTCCACCTTAGGGCCCCTGGTGCCTGGTGGAGCCCATCGAAAAAAAAAACGGTTGTCTTCCATGCAGGTCCCTGGGTTCAATGTCCTAGAACCCTGATAGTCGGAAATGAAGTTTGCACATGAGGCCCTACCCACTGAGAGGTGTCACCTGGTATTTTCAACCAGCATACGGTGTCAGCTTTTTTATTTTTGTGTAATGCTCGCCCATTCCCATACTGCTTTCTTGCTGTAACTTTGGTTCATAGGGTGAGTGGGATAAATACGGTCCCGCCGAAGGGGGTGGGGAACTTTCCCATATTTGAGGGATGTCAAGGGTGCCTCGGTTTTTTTTTTTTTTTTTCATCATTGGTTTGCCGTAGGAACAATACCAAACGTGGGCCTACTGAATGTTATTATGCTCACTTTCGTTTTACATGTTTGCAGTAACCGTATTAGACGTATAATGGTGGATACCGCTCAGCAGTTTGAGCCACAACTGCAAACTCAAAAGCCATGTATAGTAACTAGTTTCTCCATAAAAAAAAACAGTTTTTTTTCGTAAGAAGAGTCGTGGCCGAGAATGAAACAAACGTAAGCGTAATGAACTCTGTAATTTACAAACAAAACTGTTTAAGATCATTTTTATGAGAAGATTGGTTTTGATATGACACTATGCACATACCTCAAGCTGTTTTACTTTTTGGCTTCTTCTTCTGCTGCATTAAGTCAGTAAATCTATATATTGTAATGATATCGATACATTACTATAAATTGTTATCATGGACATGTATCATTATAAGCTTTAATGATATCATCAATATTTTGATATTTTATGATGGCAAAAACGAAAGACCCCCCGTAAACGATGAAGTAACAAAATCACGATCGAAGTTCCAATTTAGTAATAGGTAAATGTACATGTGTACGGTACGTATCAGGAACGCCAACATTATATGACATTTCATTCATTCCGGGGTCAAGTTTAGAGATACGTTCATATCACCACAGCTGCATCTGGGAGGGAGGAAAGTCTACCCCCAACTTCTCTCTTAAGTTAAAAAAAAGTGATCCACTGTAAATCGTGAACATTTTTTTCGAGGAGACAAATGCTACTTACACCTGGTCTATTTTAGGAAGATAACCTCACTATGAACTCACTCACTTATAGTGGATATGTCCATCTTCACATCTTTTATCACAGTACACTCGGGATTTAGACAGCAGAAAGTAGAGCTACCCCCAGATGACTGCATGAAACATTTGCTTAATTTTTGTCAAAATTTTAGATCAGTACTCACCTTATTGAAATTTCTTATTGGTTGAAGTAAACCTGTCAGTGCTTTCTAAGACTTTGTAAAATTGTTGTTTGCTTGCTACCTCAGACAAAAATATTCGCCATGTAGCTCATTCCTGCAAGCCCCTCATAACAGAATACCAATCAAGTTTTACTGTTTTGTTTGACCAATCACATGTCAAACAGCTGGCTCCGTGAATATTCGTACCATTGAAGTATAAATGGATGCCAGCCAATTTGTAACATTTTGTTCCTGCTTACTAGTGATAAAAGTGATACATGTCTGTTGGCTTTTGAGCTGATGGAGATACCTTAACTCTAATGATGATGATGTCACAGAGATCTAATGATGTCATAGAGATCTTGTATTATCTTATTATTACTTCCATAAAAAAGTAGCTGTTATGTATGCACTAAGTTTGAGTAATGGAAGTGATTACACAGTTAATCAGTTATGCCATGGGGGCAACAAGAACAGAATTTCTTTCTTGAATTGGGACAGTTTCTCTAAGTTGAAATCACCCCCTTTTCAGAGAACATTTACAATAAGACATTTGTTTTGTTCTACATAAGTTTTTTCTCCTGAAATTCATCTGCAAACATGTATTATAACAACTGCATGATAAAGAGAATTTTAAGTATTGCAATAATTAGAGGTTTCAGGGAGAAGTACCACAT
>VJOZ01016083.1:206-12381 GCA_009801055.1 Stichopus horrens | reverse complement strand
TGAGCACAGGGTCAAATGTATGCAGTAGTGAGGTAAGGGGTAAGTATATGTCTACGATGTGAGTTGCCATTTCTGACTAGAGGAGAAAACAGTTGCCAGAATCAAAGGAGACAGGAAACCTTGAATTACAAGAACTTGCGGCAAATCTACTAGAAAGCTGTTTCAAACTGCACGTTACCTTAGACCTTGAAAGACTAGAACACAGAGAACACTGCCAACAACACGACTCTCCCTAAAAGAGGAATAACCTGTAAATTAGATTAAAATCTTTGCTAGGGAGAGCAAACCTTCAATATTAAGGATCGGCAAATTTGTGTGCAGTTGATTTGAAAGACAACGGTACACAAATCTATGTCAAATCTATGTCCTAACAATTAGGCCTTCTTATTCTCCCACTTGTGAGGACAGCTAAACGTGACAAACGCTGAAATATACTCGTCTGTAAATTTTTCGGTCAAAATTTCTGCTGAGTAATGGGTGAATTACTTAAATTCTTATCATTTTGTTAATGGTTCCATTTAATGTGAAACCCTATACAGTGACCGACACCAGCGAGCTGCCTTCACTTTTGGTAGTCTAGCATACATGATCAAATCCTTGTGTTACTGTAATCTTCACATGAACCCATGCCAAGTCTTTCTGAGAAATGCTAAAAAGTCCTCCTCCCCTAGTCCTACCCCCCCCAATCCATTGACTGATTGGAGACACATCATTCACATTATGAATGTGACAGTCCCTGTTACAATTCATTAGTCAATAATCCTCTCTGCCAGGAAAAAAAATACCCTCACTTAACCTTCATGGTGGAAACAAATAGCTTTGAAAACCATCTTCAGTAAAACCTTCACACAAATGAACAAAGAAAAACCCTCAAGTAACCTTTCAAACCCAACATTCTTTTTCTTCCTTAGTCAAATTACTCAAACTTTTTAGTCAGCTATCTATTCTTTTTTTTACTACTTCCACGAGATTGTAGGCTGTGGTTAAATGTATGCAAAGAACAGGAAACCACATGCTAACACTCTCAAGCAGATTAGTCAATTCAAAACCCAATGACACACACTTTCAGGGATCATCTCAACAGTTTTCCTATTACTGTACATGTGGGTAATACACACATGTATACATAAATGATAGTGATGCGTGTACATATATACCGTAATGAGAATCACCAGTGTGAGCTTCTCTAGCAATTGGCTTTCATTGATTGGGAGTAAGTGCAAAACAGTGGTTTAATGAATAACAACCCAGTGGCCAAGGTTCAGGGGCTAACCATTCTTGGGTAATGTAAATCAATAGCAACTGAGGCCACCATGGTAACTTAATAACTTCAGTGCATAACTTGCTTCACTTAGGAATATTCTTTGGGATACAAATTTGTGCTGTCATCAGTGGAGAGGATGCGGATTGTCTTACATTTCAAAAGACAGCTTCAGTGTTAACATTTTGGGAATGCTCCAGCCGACGATCAATCTTCGGAGAGATTCATTGAACCGGCAGAAGAGAGTGACTCAACATCTCGTACTGTGGAACATTTTTGGTCTTATGAAGAGAAATGTTTTCCAAAAATGTGCCAAATGAAACAAGAGATCGGGGGGAGGGGGGAAATAACTGTCGTTAATTCAAAGATGATTTTTGCATCACTTAGACGAGCACAATGCAAGATATTAGATTTATGTACACAACTATGGACAACATTGCTACAGGTGACCTCCTGAAAATTCCAACCCTCTCTGAGATTTGAACACAAAACTTATGGATCGACTGGTTTGCATTGACTGTAAAATGGAACTTTTGATGATAATGGTCCTAAAATCTGTGTTTCAACCGCTGGATATTGAGACCCTACAAATAATCCTGCCAGAATGGTAAACTGAATGCACCAATGCTGAATATGCGACTTCTGCTTCAGAAACCTTTCAAAATACCATTCTCTGAGCCCAGTTGCTTAACCTCTCCTACACTGCGATAGGACCTCCTCCATATTGGAGCCATGGCAATCTATGGGCCCACAGAAAATCCATCTTTCGTAAGGTTTATATTGGATGTAATTCATCAAGTATTGATAACACAGAGTGTTTTAACCTCTGATATCTGAGTTGACAGTCCCTTGATTTTCTTCACGACACTGTCCACAAACAGTGAAACGTGAAAAGTTATCAAACGAGTTGAACATCAAGGAAACTCACAGAGGATTGTAAAGAGACAATCCTAATTACTACAGGGACATGTCACACTTGGGAATGTTGAGGACTCACAGAAAAATATTGCAAATGGAAGACTAAAATCAAAATGATGATCGGGCACCTCAAGCACAAGGGGGAAAATTTCTAAAATATAATGGAGACTAAAGAGCTCTAAGAAAGTGACTTTCCCATTTTTATGTCTCACTTTCTTGCTGTTGTAAGACGTACAAGATTTGGCCTGTTTCATGATTCCCTTGAGGGGACGAAAAAAGCCGATGACCCTCTTCTTTATGAATTGTCTACGATGAGTATTACACAAACACAGGGGAGGTCCACATTAGCAACATCTGTGCGAACACAAAAAACCCAAGCCGACGAAATGCAAAGTCTCTCTATAGCAAACCTGTGACCAAAAACAACTTAAACATACATCAAAAGTACACCAACATTCAGTTTACCAATATGGAACACCAGGGAAACAACAAGGAACCACAAATTATGCTGACAGGCTTCACTTCCAATCATTCTCTGGATTTGGCTTTGCAATGACCTTAAGGGATCAATACAGATTGAGAGAGAACCCACAAAATCACTTTGAATAATCACATGGGGTAGTCAGACCCCTAGCCACATGAGTCCGCTGTGCACTTTCCTTTGTTACCGAAGGCTTAAAAATATTTTTTATAAAGTTTTGAATACATTTACAAGAAAAAAAAAAAAGATTTAAAACAAAAAGCCCGTTTCATTGCCAAAAGAAACTGATTGATGCCTACAGGATTAATGAGAGCGCCCTGTACGTAACATGAACCACCTCAGTAAATGACCTGAGTAACTCCAAATATCAGCACATCCACGTATTTTCAGAGAACCTGAACATGACACTCAGGTTACATCTGACTGCCCCTCAAAGGTTAAAAGAAAGCAAAAATCTACTATGAATTATGACTCCACAGCAGACATTTCATGATTTCAACAAACAACATGTCCCTACTCAGCAAACATTTCTTAACTTTCAAAATCTATCCCTTCATATTCATCTTGTCCTACCTTCCCATCATGCCCGACACCCTGACACCCTTCCCTCCCCCTTACCATACTACCTTCTCTGTTCTTGTGAGTAAGGAGGTTTGTGCATGCTACAGCGAGAGAAATTACCTTGGAACTAGCAAGGTTTACACTGTACCTCCAAAATAACATACACAGAGGGGGCAGGCAAACAACCATATGTAGTTTATCTTCGCTGTATTTGTTTTTCTCTGTGGCAAGGCCAGCACTTTTCAACCTCATAAAGTAAATTTTTCCTGTGAGGAAGTCATGAACTTCCTTTGTTCACCATGTAAAGCGATAGGAGCCACGGACGGGTGCCTCTGCACAATGCTTGTCCAACCTGTGTTCCTACACATCCTCACGCAAGTTAAAAATGCCTACCTTGATAGGACGCACATGTTGTACATCTGGTGCTGCTGCACGTATCTATTGGAACCATCACTGCAATTTGACACACAGTGCGGACCTATCACAGTCTGACTACAATAGTTCAATGAACCTCGTTTCAACAGATAAGCCATCCTCCTTTTCCTCCCTGCTATAATTCCTCTGCCATCACATCTAAGGCACTCTTTAGGAGATGCCTATATGAGAAAAGCTTATGTTTACACTAGCTAGAGGGAAGAGATCTGCAACACCATCAAATGTTGGCATATCTTTAATATGTCTATTCACTTTCTATCATCTTTGTTTTGGCTGTGACATTTAGCAACCAGGAGATAACTGTGTCGATCCATCAATCAAAGGCTTGGAACATCCTTGACAAAAACAATATCATTACAAAGTACATGATGCAAACTCACAAGACACATCAGCCGGGGTCCTCTTTTGTAATACCCTCAGCTTACAGTGTAGTTTACGTTATAATACAGATGTTCTATAAGGTACCGACATAGGTGGCAGATGTACTTAGCCATCAATGCAAGTGTTTCCTTTTTCATTAAATAACCCCCCCCTCACTTCTCTCTCACTCTCTCCGTTCCCTTCTCTCCCCCCTCTCGTTCCCCATCCCTCTTTACTTTCAAAACAGGCACAGGCTTTGACCTACGATAGACGGATTGAGGGAGTATGCATAATCACCAAAAAGTCCTACATTTTCATCAACACGTGGGAGCTAAATTGTGTGTACTTCATGCAAATTGAAGCTGTTTTTGGACATGACTTGGAGGCATTCATTTCACACCGACTGGGCTGGTCAACGGCTGCTGCAGCAGACTCACTCACACAATGAACTAATAATCTCTACTTCCCGCATTTTATTTTGGCAGATTACCTCGCTATCAATGACTCATGACAGCCACTACCTGTAAATTACCAAAGTGCTTTTACAGATATAAAACTCTTGCCCCAGAGCGTGAAGGAGGCAAAGACCAATTTCTGTCTTCTTGTGCTTTATGAAAGTGAATGCACTTTCATCTCCGTAGGTGACTGCTTCATCTGAGCCGGGAGGAGTTGAGTCCCTGGGAATTTATCTTTTTCACTTGACTTTGTGCAGTAATCCTGCTTTTGTTACTTTCATGGGGTTACAAACCCAACTAACGCAAGCAATAATGAGGCAATATTGCCAAGTGCATTTCACAAACACTTTCAAGTGAGAAGGGGATGACGGTCATGTTATTAGAAATAAAGAATTCATAACAATCTTCAACACTGATGAAGCATAAATATGGTTGATGTACAGAAAAGTTCACAATCAGAACAGCAACAAACGGTGAAGCGTAGTAATGATCACGTCTGCATCCAAGATGAATAAAATTTCTTTAGGACGACAAAATTTTGTCAGTGCTCTTTAAAGCAAATCCAGATTTTGTCACAAAAATCTGTAGCAATATGAATTTGCATCATAATCCAAAGAAGGAAAATGTTTTCATCCTGGTAAAACAACCCAACAACATTAAATTCATTCAATGATTGATTTTTGGAAAGAGGACACCGTACTTTGCTCTTAGTTATCCCAAGGACAAAAAGGATTGCGTAAATTTCAACCCCGATGGATGTGCCTACACTGCGAGCCAGACAAAAATTGTCTTCTAAATTGTCATCTGGATGTTTCTGACATGGATCCTCAATCCGCTAAATAGAACACAGCTATTAAGGACGACATCCCTTCACAACACCATAATATTATTCTATTTTGTATGTCATTGTACACACTGCTATGGTTCATTGCTGGAATAAATAAGTTGAACATTATTATTAGAGTTACAACACTGCAGTTGGTCCCATCTACCTTCTGGTTAGTCTAGGGACTTTATTATACAGTGTAGAAGGTCCCTTCTCCTCCTTGATCCGACACAAAAAGGTAAACTCAAAGTCAGCCAACCTAGGTGGGGGAGGGGAGACAATTATCAGAAAGCTCTGACAAAAAACACTTATCAAATTCATGGCTGGGGGGTTCCGGCTAGGAGTTGAGTTTTAAAATATTTGGCAGGGGGAACTTCCTCTTAACTTCACATTTGTCCATTCTTCTTTTTCCTCCATTTCCTCCACGCTTTTCAGACCACTTATCAATAGTCATTTCAAAATGATTCTAATCTCCTTGCATTGACAGTCAACCGACCTACCGAGTATGTACATACAGCGCACAAAATCCATCTTTTCTGCAGCACTGGAGGTCACAGGCAACTTTTAACATCACAATTAAACCAATGTAGTAGCTGCGTGAAGACACATACTGATACGCAGCCAGGACGTAGTTAAGTTGTCGTTGATGAGGCCATTAGAAGCCAATTAAAAAGCTAACTGCATACCAGGAAATGAGGGACTGCATAATTTTTGTACTGGTAGTACCTGAGCCCACAGGATCTGTGATCTTTTGGTAGAAGATATTGTATAATGTCAACAATGGAATGACAAACTGTGCAAGTTACTTAGAGCCCAAATGAGGGGGAATCACATTCTCGATATTGTAAAACCAATCCAGATAATCTGAATGGATGGTCAGCTTTGTGGGTCAGGCCTGTCTCACGCCAGTTGAGGATGGTGGATGGAGCTCTAGACCCATGACTAATTTTAAGTATTTTCCATTCTTCAGCTATTGCTGGCACACATGGTCACACTGAAGGTGCTGCAGATTTGGTCCTTGCATCGTTTAGTTTTCAATTGCCATTCACTGACTTAAAACACTACTTGTTTAATAAACTCAGTTGTTTTTAGTTTTTTTTTCTGCATCAGGAATAAAATACATGATAAGTATCAATTAAAGCTTGTAGCTTATCAAACTGCAGGTCATGAAAGAAAGTCTCGCTAATAAGGGGGGAGGGAGGTCTCTATTATCTTTAAACTTGCACAGCACTTCTTCCATTGATGTATTTACTTGTATCCTGGCATTTCATAGAACAAGTACTACCACCTGAAAAGTTGCCTTTAAGTCTTTGAGAGGCACATATTTTCATAACGACTGTTTTTATGGAAGGGCCTTTCTTTTCTCAATAAAAATGAAAATGCTACTTTTTTCTCCTTGGATGCAAGTGAATAAAAGGGGAAGAGGAAAGGTTATTAATGTAAGTATGTCTTTTGACAAATCTCTTCTTTTCATCAACTTCACAAATTAATTTAACAGTGACAAAAGCATTGACTGATTTGCGACTGTTTTTATTCAGATTGCTGACAGAACACTCATAAACCTGACAAGTAACTATTGAATAATTAGGGACAAACACATTTCTTTTTTTATGTTTATTTTAACTTAATTTTGATATCTGTCAGCACATTTACTCCACTGTCCATGATCATATCAAAAGCAGCAAATCACATAAATCACAATTTTAGATGATATGCATGCACTGTTTCTGTATTTGGAAGGTCTCTTCAGTTCATACATTGCACTTGTCTTCCAGATATTTGACACTCGACATTTTTGTTGGCCCTCTAAGAAAGTAGAGCCGTCACTTACTGTTACTTGAAATCAAACAGACCAATGGGAATGGATGTGATTATTCATGTACGCAGAAATGGGACTTAAGCTACGTGCTTTTTTTTGTTTTTTTTTGTAGTGGCTATGACATATTCTGCCGAATTTGACTTGCTGTGACCAATTTTCGACTCACATTCCAGCTTTAANNCTACTCTGTTTCTGGTTTCTTCTACATCATCAGTCATGGTAGAACAGCCCTGCTGTCACTTCAGAAATGGCATGGCAGAAATTGCAAGCAGGAGTAAATGAAGAGATCAGAGTTGTGTTCCGCATCTCGAGTGTTCCATCAAAACAATCAGGAAGCAGATGTGTTTATACTCTCTATCGAGGCAATATTAAAAATTCTCTTCAAAGCTAGCTTGACAGAAATACTGAGGGGAACAGCTACCATTTTTGTCCCTTTCACTTTGACCTGTAAAAAGTATCTCATGCAAGATACTACTAAAAGTATGAATTCAAAAGCTTGCCTTTCCTCAACAGTCCTCCTTGAAAGTTTTCACACCCTTTGCTTACAAAATACAGCCTAAAATACAAAAGTAAAACCAGGAGAATGACCCTTACAGACTAAATGAGTAATTGCTACTGTCAAGAAGTACTACCTTTTACCAAAATTTATTCAAGACCCTTCTCAATTTTTCTCGTTCTCCCACCTACCCCCCGTTTTTTTTTTTTTTTAACATATCCAGCTAATGTCGTGGATACCAAAATGACTGCGAGGGTTGCCCCAAGTGAATGCACTCTACGTACTACAGACTGAAGAACCATTCAACATTCTCTGTTATTCTTCGTACCTGCGAGGTTTCTTCACTCCATCCCTTGTACGTTACAAATATACTTGCACACAACCGCACTGTTTTATCAAAGTGACTAACACCAAAATTGTCTATTAACAACTTAAGTGGATGAGTATGAAATGATTTTACCCTTGAAAAGGGAGGTAGGGGGGGGGAAGACAGTCACTTCAACACTTATTAAATACACACCTCACGATATTCAACGAAATCTGCTGACGAGCGACTTCTCAAAACGACAGCAAAGATGGCCACTTCAGTCAGTCAAGTTTGCATAATGGGGGTGAATTTACCACTTCTGTTGAATGGAAATTATACTTGACATTTCTCAGGCATAATTGCACACTGTAAACACAAGAAAACATCCTGTGAGCGATTCAAATTCTGGGTTCTCCCTATTGCCATCAAAATGTAAACATCAGGGGTAGAACGGTATACAGGTACATTTTATAATACCACAGTTGAACACCACTGCTTATATCTGTAGCCACATCCGCTTGGATTATTATTAACTTTGAAGTTTGACCAAATTCCACCAATAACTAGCAATTTCACTATCTTTCAACAGGAGTTGCCAATTCAGTGACCACGGAAAGGGGTGCCATGATATATATATATACAATGGAAGGGACCTTCTAAAAAGACAACTACTCCAGTTGCACAAGGTCAGCACTTTTCACCCACTTCATCACATGGTCTGGAAACACAAGAGGGTCAACGAACTCTTGTCAATTGTGTCTTTCCCGACCGAGGGGAAACTATTACTAGCTTCAAGGGGCTGACAGTGCAACATGATTGGCAGTAACTTTCTTTTCCTTCTTACTGCATAAATCCTTTTGGCATGATTTGCAAAGTATCCTGACCTGCCAGTCTTAATATCTATATATACTCAAAAACAAATCCAAACAAATTAGTTTCATCTATTGCATATTAGTCAACAAGTGAGAAGTTTTCCCACTAATCATAAAATGTGGGTGTGTGTACTGTGAGGTCACATGGGACTATCGCATACATCATCAGCTTCACCATCATAATGGGGCCCAGTAAAAACCGAGTTACAAGTCCGGACATTACTTTTACTTCAACATTTATTACAGGTAGAAAGAAGTGCACCACTGGAAGATAGTTCCAATATGCTGTTCAGTCTTTGTGTGTTTTACGATCTCAGCAGAGGCCTAGACCACGTGTGGTTTCCGGTGATCTGGAGAAATAGATTGGAAGTGTGCTCAAAATTCATTTAGTGTACACACACAACTCAATCCCATCAATTTCTTTTTCTCAAACACGACGCTACTTAGACGGTATTGGAGCCCATGCCATTGCAACTGGTACTGGCAGGCAGTTCAGAATTAACTGAAAACGAACTGCTTGCCAACTGAATGGATGGATACTACTACAAACTGAATGAGTCACACAACTTTATTGTGGTATTAATTTGCCTGAGCTAGATTAAAACAACAAGTCTCCCTACTTTAATTATCACATCCATCAACCAATTTAGAGAGTTTTAAGATTTTCTGCCTCGAGTGAACAAGACAAATGGTAGTTAATTATCGGGTAGACGGGCCTCTCTTCACTAAACTCACATATTACGTGAAGGGAAGGAAGGACAAGTTCGCATTCCCTTGAAGCATAAATCTGTTTCTCCAAAACAAAGACTGAAATGTTTGCACAATGGTTAATAACTTGAAGTTCACAAGTGAAATGGCAACCAGAAGCTCTGCATTTCACCTTCCACACACAGAAGGAGAAAACTATAACCTTGGATGTATTTGTACATACTCATACTCCAAATCAGGCCAAAGTACACAAAAGGTCGGACTGATATCTAAAGTTGAGTCCATTCCTTTCATAATCAAAGCAGATTACCACGAGACGTGTAAATTACATCTGAACAAAAGTCAACTGGCCAAGACAAAATTGGCAGGTCTTGCATTGTGGGAAATGCATGCATGGGGCTCACTGCACATGGAATTTAAGCTCATGGCCAGCCCTGACAATATCATTTCATTAGAAGAACATGTCTGAACAAAAACCTACAGGCCCTTGGAAATGAGAGCATGCTCATGTCATGATGCGCACTGTTTGAGCAATTGACAGTGAAACTTTTTCAGAATGCACTTGGTCTATTGGCAACTTTGGTAAAAGCTTGGTGAGAACCTGAGGAGAGGGGAGGCCTCATCTGGGTGGCCTGACAGGTTACTTTTTTAGTGTTTTTGCCATCCTTG
The DNA here is from genome assembly GCA_009801055.1 of Stichopus horrens. Classification (NCBI taxonomy): domain Eukaryota; kingdom Metazoa; phylum Echinodermata; class Holothuroidea; order Aspidochirotida; family Stichopodidae; genus Stichopus; species Stichopus horrens. The sequence continues at coordinate 2,213 of VJOZ01016083.1, read as the reverse complement.
GGTGATGATTAATCTTGCCTTAGAGAAATGTGACAAAAATGGGGTCAGCATCAGATGGAAGCCACAGTCAACTTGATGAAAGGATGACAACAAGATGTGGTCTTTAGCTGTGGTAAGAGCGACACTGACACCACTTCCAAAGTTCAAAGGGTATGCAGGTACAGTTGATGGAGAAAACTCCTATGTGCTGCCTCCTTAATCCAAATAGAGGAGAGGAAGGGAAAGTGGGGATGCCGAGAAAGGGAGAGGAGGGGAGAAAGAGGAAGGGAGAAAGAGGAAGGGAAAACGTGATGTAAGAATTGAGGGAAGGGAGCAAAGGAAGGGAGAGGAAAAAGAGGGAAGGGAGAGAAAACTTTCGAAGGATAAGCTTTCCCCAGCCTTCAAGTTAGCACGTTATTCAACTTAAAAAGGTCACTGGCACGTGTTAGCGATTATACCATTATCAAGTTTTGGTAATAGTGCTGGCTTTACACAGTGAGTGCAGATGAAGGGATGTTAGAGAGCATCAGAAGAAACACATTTGCTTTATGGTGGACAATACGTAGATGACACAAAGGATAGAAGAAAGTTGCACCTCAAGTTTCAGACATCTTGGAATATGAAGGCAGGATGTGTACTACTGTCTGCTGTTTTGCTTGTAGCGTATCCCTTTACACTTATGGCATTCAACAATGTCCAGGAAACATAAAAACAGTGGGGATCTAACAGCACAGTCTTTCTCTCTCTGGACTTCTTCCAGAGACCTACTAGCAAAAAAAAAAAATCTCCCAGCCTGCTGCATATGTGATACCATAGCTAAATGAAAGCTGACAAATCCTAACATTTGGCTAGCCACAATTTCAAATACAACCATTGTCATGGCGGCCAAATCTTCGACGTCCGTTCTAAAATTGAACTTGTGAACTGTTCGCCAGGTACATGAAATCACAGCACACGGCTCACAACTTCCACATCGAAACTGCTAGGGCTCTCTAAAAGGGAAACATGTGCCATTAATCTGCCAAGGAAACAGGATACCATCAAAATACTTCAATGTCATCGACAAAAGTCAAACTGGCCAAAAAAGCACTAAAGTACCTGGGCAACATTTCTACGTTCAATCATGAAAGCAAGTTCACAGCAATGTGGAAGTATCTAGTACATGTTAGTCAACTAGATGTTTTTAAGTTAAACCACCTTTCAACTTTAATTAATATTCAGGTCACAACAGGTACCAGTGAGGTTAATGTGTCTTTGCGGGATCCCTTGACGATGATCTTTTCCATGTTCAGACAGTTAATGGGATAATTAATTGCACACAAGACAAAACTTAGTAAATGACATGAACTACATAAAATATTATACTCACAACATTACTAAATTCTGTATAGAGCAGTATTTGTGTGTACTGCACAGAAATATCAGATCTGTAACATTTTTACTACATACTACTGTATTAATAGCTCCATGGATTCTAGTGCCAAGCCAATTAGTTAATTGAAAGGGACCTAGAGACACTCCAGGTAGACAATTTTTTTTTTTCGCTGTCATAACATTTAAACTAATAACAAAACACAATTTGCAAACTGCATGCTGAAACCATCGCAACATCCTGTGTCACCCACCTTCTAGTAGGGGTGAACTATTAAAATCCAAAATGTTTGAACACACACACATCTGATGTTATCACTAATTCAAAGAGATAATTTTAGGCAGGTTCAAGGGTTGACTAACATGTGGTATCTATCCCAAGTACGAACAAAGGAATTGATACAATCTCTTTTTACATTCGGTTCTCAAACTTTTTGGTGAGTCATTCATTTGCTATGTACAGCTTATATTGCTCAAATTATACATATTCCACTTATTGCCTGCAATGAAAAATTTTAAAGCTCTCCTTTTACCTGTAACTATGATTAGCAACAGAACTGCTAGATGAATTTAAGTGCACTATCCCTTCTTTTTTTTTCAAATTGCTACACTGCACAGCAATCAAGCTTCCCTGTTTCCAGTGTCTAACACTACATT
>VJOZ01016069.1:0-13562 GCA_009801055.1 Stichopus horrens | reverse complement strand
TTGATTTCTAAATTCCAGAGTGTTCATGCTCCCATCTGCTAGTGAATGTACAACATGGAAGAGCTCTGAAACAGTCTCAAAAGTCACACTTTCTTTGTAACATTCGCTTTTGCTTGTTTTCGTCTAAAATAGAGTTCATGAAAGCAGTAAAAGTGTGAACTCAAAGTAAAAGAACATTTTGATGAACATAGATAGCTATCCTGGCACCTTTATGAGTACATTTACTAGATATCAGATTAAAATGAAAATGATGAAAAACTTAAACGACCTTTGAATAGAAGAAACGATTATTACTGTAAGAGTCAGCCTCCTCAAAATCACTGGATATTTTTATCAATAATGACAGGTGTCCATAAATAAAAAAAAGAAGGGTAAAAAAAAAAAAAANNTTTCAACTTCTCAAGGTCTGCATGTGCTAAAATTGAGAAGATCACTGAGTTATTAAAAATGTTTGAAATTCTTCAGCAAAGGCTGCTGGGAGATATGCCGACCATCTGTGGCAACATTGTTTCGTGACACAGTATTTTCAGAGTCAGAGAGAATTGCCATGAGATGGGTGATTTAATTCCCAGACATCCTTAAATCCTCTTTTAATTAACACATATCTTCCATCCCCTATAATTCCAACACCTGTTATGAATACCTTCAAAGAAATGCCATTAAAAATGAACTCAGTACTTAGCTATTGGTTTCAAGATGGAACGTTAGAGGTATCTTGCATTCACTGAAAGTTTCTAAGCGCACTAACAAAACAATCAACTAATGACTGGAGTTTACTTTAAGCAGCAAAGGGACCACTCTGCTCAAAACAGAGTGAAAGCAGCAGTCACACCTCACAGTGATGCCTCACAGTGACAACTCTAGATCCTCACCGGTTCGGTTTTCGTCATTTCATGGATGTCTCTCTCTGAGAAACACATGATACCGCTAAAGATATCCGATAGCCTGCACAAAACTGCTCACCAAAATGTCATTCAAACCGTAGATTGTGTCTTTTTCTTGGTAATAAGTGGAATGTAGAAAGGCCAAATTTACAAGAGAAAACGCCAATTTTGCCAAACGAAAAATTGAAAGGGGCTGACAGCGACACTGCATCACCCCGGGGTTTATCATTTACCCCATGTCAAGAATTTATGAAGAATGATAACAGTCACAGCAGTGTAAGGCTTGTATCTTTTCACGATATCACAAATGACACTTGGCAGTGAAGGAATCACTTATGAAAGGTTTAATCATTTATAAAAGGCTTTTCCTAACTTATGGCAATGTGCGATGTATCCTCTTGCCTAAGGAAAGGATCAAAACTGTCCTCAAATTATAAAACCGATGCAAAAATGGAACATAAAATGACAAATGAAATAGCAAGAACATCCTGTCAAGGTGCTGAGTTAAGATGCCAATGGACACAAATCCAATTTCCATCGCTTGAAGTCTTAGACTCCAACAAAGTTTCCCCAACCCCCTTCCCTGTTACCATAAAAGACTCACTAACCACACAGTCAATGTGAAATATGTCTGCCATAAAGTAAAAATTCTCTCAAATTTGGTGTATCTTTTCCCCCCTTGAATTGCATTGCTATTTCAATGACTGTTTTGAGTATACACATTCAAAGATTTCAGTTTGCCTTTTGTTTTGTTTTCAAGGAACTGTGGATTTAATGGTAAAACCAAAACTAGGATTTGCACCATTTCATCTTTTACGACACATGTTTCCATAAAATGCTTTTAATCTTTTAATATTTTTCTTGTTTTTTAGTGGTTTCAAACTGATAATCAACTGATTTTTTATGTGTGATGGATATTCATGACATCAAAACAACACCAACGTTACAATTTCGAAAATTAAATGCTTAAGCAACATGAAAGGAAAAATTCAGAGCCATTTCCAACTTCTGAATGAAGATGAGCCTTTTGCAGTTTACAATTTTGCATGAAATAGCCTCCATTCCTTCTTCATGCCTACTTATGTTAACCAAAAGAAGGTTATTTAGTTGATGGAAATTACAGTAGGAGGAAAAAGCAAGCCCAGTTTATCTGACTTTAATGGTTTAGATGGAACACCCTGCTTGCCAAATCTGCCCCACTTATATTCTCTGCAATCATACCAAGTCCCTCTGCTTGGTGAACTGCCTGAGCTTGTTTCATAGGCTCGTCTCTCTACCAGACCTTCCTCACAGATGGTGTTAGTGTTTCTGAGATCCTCATACAAAGCTCAGGCTGGAATGATCGGCTGAGATGCTATGACTGGAGATGAAGCCTGTTAGTGATATTGCTGAAGCAGCAGCGGCCGAGAGATGGTGAAGTAATTTGGCAGTGAGAGGAGGAGGGAGAAGCGGCGCTAGTAGAGGCACCGTCTGCGACTACGTGCATCACGTGGCGTTGGACTGCAGGTCTTTCGAGCTGGTCGGGAGCTTTTCGGCTTTGGCCAATGCATCCTCCCACGACTCCAAAAGCTGTGGATGTTGAATGAAATGCGTGAAATGAAGATAGGGGGTGAAAGGGGAAAGGTTACATGTATTAAACCAGTACTCTAAATCAGTTTGCACTAGAACCATATCCAAGTAGAACAAGTTGAGCTTTACAGCAAATTGTCAGGAAACAATTACTACAGATACTTAATAGAGTGCAGACAAAATGATGAATGTAATGAATGAAAAATAAAAAAATTGACAGATTCTTACAAAGAGGCACTTTCTACGGTAAAAAACTTTGTTGCTCGAATATCTCCCAAACCTCTGAAAGAAGGGGATGCCATTTCTTTTTTATTTCACTGTATCCATGGTTACTGCTATGAACAATGCATAGAAGAGGGGCAGGGGGGTACGTATGATATAAATATGCACATTTGCGTTTATGCTCCATTGCATGATTATGAGTGGGCATTTGATGCAGGATTGCAAAATTTTAAGCAGTCTTGGTTAGTATTAACAACTGCAGAAAAATGTTATGCACATAGTAAATGGCAAGCATAGGCTTTAGTAATATTGGCGAATGATTGCAGAGAAAAGATACTGTAGTTTAAATGAGAGGCTAACAAAAATCCTTAAGGTTGGGGCTCTGATTCCATCTATGGTTGGTTGAAATGGTCAGTTGATGTGATTCGTCATATCACTTTAACCTTCATGACCTCATGGTCTTTCTAAAAATCATCTGTCAGAGTGAGCTAAATGGTACATGCAATGAAGATAATCTTAAGAGTGTCTCATTGCCACATCCAGTCCATGTCATCACCATTCACACGTCTTTCTCAAAAATTCACAGGGATAACACACACAGTATTTTAATCTAACTAGAGCTGTAATGTCTTAAATTGTTCTTGTGGTGAAGCTTTTTCAGGTAGCACCAACAGAGCACAACCCCCACCCACTTCTATACGTCATGTACGGCTAACTTTGTACGTGAAATGGATGTATCAAATTAACTGATATTATAATTGATTTTTGCAATATTTTTCTTTGTGTTTCCTGAGACATAGCAATTTTAAAACAAGAATTGTTACTCGCCACCTACCTGAGTCACAACCCTAAGTTTGGAAAACGATGGATTTAAGGGACAATGACAAAGTCTTCCTACTGAAGGTTTAAGTTTCTTTTGCCGTTCACTTAGCAGCGACTACATCTCACCCCCCTCCCACATTCCTCATCATGATACACAAATCAAAACACATTTTCCATGTAAATTTTAAATCACTTAGCATTCTCTGCACTGAGATGCCTATGTTTGAAAACCATTTTTAAGGAAATAAGAAGTCACCCAACTACATTCTGAATCATTAGCTAAATCTTACCAGTATCTTAAATATCATTCAGGATATGTCAAACTATTGTGTGTTCAAACCAAACAAGTAACTGGCATAAATTAGCAATCCACCAACAAAAATGTCACCATTTGATGCAAAAGAGCCATCCAAAAATTAGGATGGGGGACTATACTAATACAAATTGGGGTGACTGCATTCCCCCTTTAAATTAACTAAGTTTGCCGATTGATTTGAAGTAGAGTGTTTAGTATTCATTCAAAATCGGAGCTTCCTGCCCAATAGAACATATTCTAAAGCAAATCTAGCTACTTTGTTCTATGAAAACCCCCAAAACTGCTTAAAAATGTGATTCGCAACTTTAAACTGTTTAAGTGTGAACATTTAAGGTTAAAGTGGATAGATTACTAGTTTTTCTACAGTGTTGTTTTGGGTGAAAGAGCAACCAGAAATAAAAGTTAATTTTTCAGATTTTGACAATTTTTGTTTAAAGTAAAAGTTACCTTTCAAACAAAATGTTGGAATGAGAAAACATTTCTTTTTTATTGTAATGCTCGGTCTCCCAAACTTTGTCAGTAAAAATCAAATGAGACTTTATGACATTATCTTAAACAGTCAAATACATTCAAATTTTACAAAAAGTAATAATTAAAAAATACGCAATCAAAGCTTAACACAAGGGAGACTTAAAGTTGATTGAGGGAGCTTGCAAGTGAATTGGAGTTTGATTTTTTTTTTTAAGCACTTAACAAACTGGAACCCATGTGCACGGGGACACCAGAAAATTTGATCTTTTCTTGATCAGGTTTACTGGCAACAGAATGATGGTATGATCCAATGGTGTCATACTACTAAACAGGCATGATCAAGAAGAATGCTGATCTGTTAGAGCAAGGTGATCAATTGATCCACACTGAATATGTCAATATTATGATGTATTTATCACATACACATCAAACGCACAGAGAGACAAATGAACTAACTTGAGTGCACAAACATAACTGACAATAACTTTGCTAACTGTGCTCATTGGGTTCACTGGCAGAATAATAGTATGGTCTGATGGTGTCCTGTGACTAAACAGGTATGATTGAGAAGAATATTAATCTGTTGGACAAAGACATGGTCAGACAAAGTCATTATGGTACTAGAGATATACGTATCCATGTTGTCATGACAACAGTGTTTATTGGCTAATAAATTTGGCAATAGTGAAGAAATTTTCATGGAGATATTTTTAAAGAAAGTCCAATATGCCAAATGCTCCACAGTGAGTGGTTGCATCCACAGTAATTGCTCTTATGTATTCCACCATACATAGATCCATGGTTGGATGCTCCGAAGGAATTTTGTTATAATTATACAGGGAATAATTCAGGGTAATACTAATACTGGCTAATACTACTCTGCCATTTAACTTTGTTTATGACTCCACAGAAGTTACAGTGTGTCAATTTATGTGCATAAAAATACTTCTAACAGCAGAAATCTTGGGTTCACGTTGACACTGAAAAATCAGAAATGGCTGAGTTCACACTCTGCTCAGGGAAGCTGCACTTGAGGAGATTATAAGCCACAGATTACTGAAGCAAAGATTTACTGATCTGATTCAGTCACAATCTGGTACAACTACACCAGCTTTTTAATGTCTTTTGTTTTTCAACATCAGTTATAAAAAGAAAATAGGGAGTTCATCTTCTCCTCTCCACCAGAGATCAGTAAATATTCCTCTTAACTTTCTTACACACAATGATCTTCCTCTTGGATATACCCCAATATGCAATCTGTACATAAAGCTAACCTGATGATATTCTCAGAACTCATAATCTGACCTCATAATATCCCCTTACCAGTCCATACGATATGCCTGGCCTTATGGTAACCCCTTCACAACAGATGTGTTTACAGCTGACCGTATGATATCCTACCATAGCTATTCATATGAAACAGATAAACTCATGGTATCCCCATAGCAACCTGTATCTTGCAGCCTCCCTTATGATATCCTCTCATAATCCCCATTTAATCAACTCATTATATCCCAGTAGCTAGCCATGTTTAAAAGTACCTAATTACATCCTCTGTAGCTAGTGATCTTTATTAATTCCCTCCTCATTACATCCCCTAAAGCTACTCATGTTAATAATTCCTGCAACATATCCCCTGCAGCTGACCATGTCTACAATCACATCGTCATATCCCTAGTAGCCGTCCAACATTTATTGTGGCCTCATGACATTCCCTGCAGTCGACCAAGATTACCACCACCTTTATCATACCTCCATATGAGCATGTTTTCAATCCCCTTCTCATTATATCCCCCATAGCTAGCCATGTTTACTATCTCCATCTCATTATGCACCCTGTAGATGCCCAAGCTTACAATCACAGAATCATATCCCCCTTCATAGATGTCCGTGTTTATAATCCCTTCCTCATACTCCCTGCAGCTGCTGACCATGTTTACAATCACATCATCCCATCCCCATCAGATCACATCATCATATCCCCATTAGATGCCCATGTTTACGACCACCTGCTCATATCCCCTGCAGTCTCCCCATGTTCATCCCCTCTTGATATCCCCTGCATCTGACCATGTTTAAAATCCTCCCCTCAACACATCTCCTGCTGTCTGCCCATTTTATCATAACCTCATCATATCCCCTGTAGCTAGCAGTTTGTTCACAATCACCTCATCATATCCACATAGACGCCCATGTTTAGTATCCCCTCATGATATCCCCCTGTCTCTGGTCATATTTCTACTCACCTCTTGGTGTCCTTTAAGTTCACACTGGGCAAGGGCCTGCATGATATCTGCTACAATCTGGACATTAGCATACACTAACTGTGTCTCCATCTGAAGGCAGTGCAGAGAAAAGTAATTCCTGTTCTCCATTGTCATAATCTGACTTTCTTGCTGTTATAGGAGAGAAAAGAGAACAACAGAAACTTCTTAAAACAAAAGAGAAAGGTACCTGCCAATGAAAGTTAATCATGGATAAGATTTCACCATTTTCACATACCACCTTTGGTGACCATCCTGGTGTAGAGAATTCCTGAACTTGAAAAACTTTGAAGTTCAAAAAGCATCTTGTACTTTGACAAGGGGTTCTGTTTCTGACACTCCAAGCAAGTGTCCTACATTCCCTTAACAGTAACTTACTAAAATTGCTGTGCTAAAGCAAACCCTGGCATATTTCCAAGATATTGTGTGGACAGAAGGGTGGGGAAGGGGCTATCAAAGTTGGGTCAGGTGTCGGGGAACCTGACACATGACCTCCAATACATAAAGGAGGATGAGAATGCAAAACTCTATCACTTCTCTTTGGGGATTATATTTTTGAGGTTTTCATTCATTTCTTGGGAGGATTTGGATTTGGGATTACATGTTCTAGTTCATGTACATGTTCTGTACATGAGAGGAAATAATGAACTGTGCAAAGGCAGTTAACACTTCTTCTTAACTATTTGAATGGTTTTTGTTCAGAGGTTTTCATATGTCTTTCACCTATTGAGGTATTAATCAGTTACAGAGGACCAGTGTGGATATTCCTAGGTAATGCACAGGTACTTCCTAGATTGGGTTCATCACATATTATAACATGCTATGTTAGTGTAATTGTCTTTTCTATAAATCCCACAAAATGAGCTTTGTATTTCCTACTTTTGTCACTCATTTTTCTCTTCTTTGCAATTTTCAATATGAGATTAAAAAAGGATAGAACTTCAAACATGGAGAATCAAAGAGTTAACAGCAAAGAATTTCAATCCAAACGCTGCACACACCTCGATTATTCTCGATGATAGTTGTTCCACTTCTCCAACATGCTCCGATCCCTTTATGGTTGCAGTCATTTTCTTTTTCTTGATGTTAGCCATCTTGTTTAAGGCACTTTGGTGGTCTCTGAGGACTCCTTTCTCGTGTCTTTCACACAGATCCTGTCCAGGAGAAAAACCAAAAAAGTAGACCGCGTGGAAAAAATGTTACAGGTTAAAGACACCTACCCTGTCTGACTAACAATCACCTGACTAACTGCTGTCTGCCTGACTGAATAATGGCTGTCTGACTAACTGATTGAATGTCAGAGAGACTATGGCCTGACTAACTACTGTCTGACTGACTTTGTAAATGACTGACTGACTGACTAACTGTCTGACTGACTGACTGATTGACTGACTGACTGAGTTGACTGTATTTCTGAGTGACAAAATGACCGAACAACTGACAACCTTCTCAGAGGCTAACTCGCAACCCTAACTCACCACTGAAGGCAACACTTACTGCTTTGATTGAAAAGTCCTTTCTACTCCATCAAGAAAAGTTAGTCAGTCATGCAAATGCTCTCCACACCAAGTTCCCATCCACCCAATCAAAAAAAAAGAAGAAAAGTAATCAATTATCGTGACAGACAAACCTACACATGCGGATGATTCTACTTCCAGGGAAAGTCCACTTTGTTTGTTTTTCTATGATGTCTTCCTTATTCTTTAATCTAAATAGGAAATAATTGTCCGTACTTACTTTATACCCTTGAAGTAAATCTAGCTGTAGGGCCAACCTCTCTACTACTGCATCTAGTGAAAGTTTTGTCTGCAATACAACAAAACAAACCATATTTTTAACTTTTCATCAGGCTGGAAACATCAGTGAAAACCACCTTGAAATGTTTAACAAAGGTTGCCATGCAAACAGATGGTAAGGGAAAACAGCAGCCAAAGAAATGTAGCAAATTGTGCGACACTTCTTGGACTTGGGATGATTATGGAAACTAAATTTTTATTCTGATCAAAATATAAGTACTACAACAATAATGCTACATCATCCAGCACGACAGTTAAATCTGTCACCATAGCAACTCACGGATGGCATGTTAAGGTCAGTAACAACCAAAGAAGGTTGCAGCGTGCGTGATATATCCCGTAATAGCCTAGGTGTAACTGTCAACTTTTATTTGAAATGAGAAAGCTAAAATGCACGGCCTATTTGGATTGATGTCTGCTCTGACGAAGTCACAGGGTATTTGAAAATTATGGGGTGTTCATTTGTGAAGCAAGGCATTGGTCAACATTAGGATAGGGCAAAGGCAGAGGAGGTGTTAAAGGATACCAGTTGTTTCTAGCATGGTAGTGGGATGTGCACTAGTTGTGTGGAGACAGGTAAGTGAGGTTTACTTCCCTTGAGAACATCATTGGGACAAACCAGCATGACAATTGGGATTAAAATGGTTTTATAGGATGGCCATTATTGTAAAATCAGTATGAAGTATCTAATTCATACCAACAAGGCAAACATTCATTCATTCATCATTGGATTGGTTGCAGTGCTGAGTAATAGGTTAATTTACCAGTCTGATGGCAGAAGGTGATTCAAATTAATTTGAAATTAACGAACCCTCTGCCTGAGACAGAGAACATTAATCAATTGCCATTTTGCTCTGTATGTCATGCGCCATGGTCCATAGATAAGAAGCACTATAATGAATCACTGCTCTGAATGTTTAATCTGCTAAATTTAAATGGAACACACAACTGGATGCCATGCCCTACAAAAGTCCATGCAATTCACTCCATTCAACTGACAGGCACCTACTTGCTGGTGCAGTTCGAAGGGGGCTCCTTCAACAGGACTTAAGAGGAACACACCTGTTGGGAATATTTCTCGGAAAGTGCTGAAAACTCGGTGGATATTGTTTGCAGGTTTTCTTTGATTTTCGGCCAGGTGTCATTCTGGCCCATTGCCCATGCGGACACCGGCTGACTTTCGCCCCCCAGAGAATTAAGCTCAGTTGCAAATGACAGCATTCCCCTGGCAGTCTCTGGAGGTAGGAGAAAAAAGAAAAGGGCAAAATGAATAGGGAGGGAGAACAGAGGTCGTAAAAATTTTACAATTCTATGACAGTACATCAACTGTTCATAACTACAGGTTGAAACAAGATCTGAGGTCACAAGATTTGAGGTTGAGAAAGGTTGCAATCATTGTATTTCAGAACCACAGGGAACATTTTAAGATGGTGTCATGGAAACCATGTGATCTTTTTGTTTATAAAAACATATGCCCTGTGAATGGGCCATAAAAATTGCAGGTGGCTTTATGGCCACTTGCTGCTGATTTGACCAGAACAAAAAGTTGCAGACAGTTGACATCGCTCAGTATGCCTGATAAAACTGGTTTGAACAACAACATTCTCAGTAGTTGAAATATGGCTCTGTTCTGTAACACATCAAGAAGAAGGACCCTGAAAACAAAATGGAACTCTTACCAATCCAATGATCCTGTAGTAACACTTTTGAGTGAAGTGGGAGAAAGAAAATTCCACTTTAATGGATAAACCTCTCTCAAAAAAACCCTACCACTTTCGCCTCCCACAACCAACCTGTCAAAGGTGGACCTTGACGGACCTCTCTGATATCAGCACCACAATGGTGAATCTAAAATACAGTACCAATTAAAAGTGTCATAAAAAATAAGAAGCTAAGAAGGACATTCAAGTGCTCAGTCATGTGCATGTGCATATGTTGCATATGTTCTCAAAAAACAAAAGGAACCAAAAAATGGACATTCATGTGGAAGTATTTGAGAAAACTGAGGTATGCCCAAAACATATTTCCTTAACAGCAGATGTAATTAAATCTGAAAAATGGAAATCATGCCTAATTATTAGACGACCACGTTAGATTCGGTTTTGGTTTTTGCTTCTTTCTTTTTTGTCTTTCTTCATCAAAAGTGTAAAGACCTTTGGTAGACTCACCAATTTTTCTTCTGACATCAGAATCTATAATTTCTTTAATGTGACTCAAACTGTTGTACATCCTTTTGATTTGTTCTTTGCTATTACCAAATTGTATCTGGGTATCCATAGGAACCAATTCCTAGAAAAGAAGAAATGAGAAAAAAAAACATGATCAAGTCAGACCATAGAGAGATTAATTATGCAGCTCTCTTTTTCATGCAGAGTTAATTATAGCGGTGAGATAAATTCATCTGGGAACGATAAAGTTTACATGAGAAATTGACACATAATGTCTATATGACAGTCTCTTTCATTACTGAGAAATAGTCTTTTTAAATGAAACTTCTCAGTGAGTACTGCTCTCTGAAAACTTTAGACAGTCTATTTCAGTTTTGACAAATAGTCCAAAATTGAACATTTTAACGAGCGTTGCTTTTCTCAAACTATAGCGCTTCTTCGCAAAGCACCGAAATGAGATATTAACATCAAAACACTTGTAACCGTTTCCCTTGCCTGCAAAACAGAGCAAACATTGGAAACTTCAGCTTGTGGTTGCATGAAATACGTACTTCAATTATGCAAAAAGACAACCTTGGCTGCAAAGTGGGGTCAAGGGTCACGTTTGTGACATTTTTGCAAACTTAAAAACAAGAACCTCCCCATGATTGAACAGTATACATAAATCTAGTCAACAAATCAACAGTCCACAAATCTAGTCAACGATAAGACATAAAAAGTCCATGTACAGTAATCAACTACATTACTTGTGCAAACTAACTGGTGGGTGGTAGGTAATTCTTTTTCTTTTTGAAGGAACCAATTGTTTAACATTATGGTGTCCCCCAGGTACATTAGTTACATTTTCTGCCCGTCTTTGATTCAGTTTGCGAATCCTCACTAATTGAAGGAACCATTTTTATCACACTTTTAAAATAATGATTATGTTCCATTAGAAGGGAAAGTTTGATGAAGAATACCAATGGAAGGTCATTCTAATTGATCTCAGGGGGGACATAAAAAATGTCACAAAGGCAGGCCCAAATGAACAGAACCACCCTGCTTCTCACAGGATATTGTAACCGATGCACATTTTCTTCCCAAACCATGAAATTTGTCAAATTGAGGTATTCAGAGTGGTGCAATAGTGTGCAGATGCCGTCCTACCTTCGACTGCCCGGCCAACGGGCTGGTGACAAATTCATCTGGTAAATTTCTGAACTGTTCCTTGATTTTGTTCTGCATATCCTGCAAAAAAAAAAGAAGAGACTTTCAAAAATACAATAACTGCATCTACATTAATTATGCATAAATCAGAACATACAGTCAACAATAAGACCTCACTACTAGATGTATTTGTGTTTGCATCCTTTCAGCTTAAGTCATTTGTTTTCAAATGTTTTTTGGAAATGTTTCTTATAAAGTGGAAAAACTCTTTGACGTGTTCCAACTTCTCTAAACCTTTGTACGCAGGGAAAGATGTGCTCGCATTCAGATCAAGGGATTGTTTGAAAGTATAGTCCGGAAGACACCTCAGCTCCTGTCACAAATGAGGAATAATCAATAATGACCATATATGGTATTTTTCTGTAAAAATGACAACCGCTTGGTCCACAACTATATTGGAATTGTTCCACACTTTTACAAAAAATACCAATACCATTAATTTGAACACCAACAAAACTGATGCTCTTACAACTTCCTATTTCTCATCAAGATTGTGATTATAACAGCTGGTACACATAAAATTACCATAAAACTGTCATTTTCTTCTTCCTAAAACTTGTTTCTAAAACCCCTGTTATGGCAAAATATGTTGATCACTAAAATAGTAAAAATAGATACACATGTGAATACATACAAGATGGTAACTTTAACTTACTGAGCCAGTAAAGGTAAGGAAAAATCTGGTTATTTCACTTTCATGGAATGACGGATGCCTTACGACTAAAGTCAAGAAGCGGGTAAGAGCTTTTCTCCTGTTCTCAATAAATTCTTTATTAGCTGTCAGAGGTAAAAAAAAAAATAGAAAGGTAAGCATGGCATTGATTACCAGCAATCTGGCATAGCAATTCCCTTTTCTTTCGTTAGTGACTGTCTAACATCTTCCGACTTACCTACTACTCAATCTAATACTCTGGGAAAACAATGATGTTGTTCTTTGTCTTTTCTTTTGTGCCAATAAAGCATACTTTAATTTATATTAATAATAAGAGATAATTCTGGGAGATTTTTCATAGCTTTGTTTGAATATAATTTTGCTTGATTTCTGTCCTCCTAACATCAGTGAAGGTAAACTACAACTTTTTACAGTTCAAAACCAACGGTAGAGTTTCTGATTTCAACAAAGACAGTGGTGGGGTACTGAGGCGCAAATGTTCGACAAAAAGCCAGTGACTTAAGAGTTTGCAGCAAAAACCGTTGCTCCTTCTCTTCCTTCCTTTGGAGCATGGGAAAACAGCTTTGCTGATGATACATGCTGCTGTAGAAATACAAATAACTGAGCTTAAATACACTGTAACATTGTTATTGTTTTCATTACACCTCATTAAAACTGAAAGTATATAATAAACAATCTGAGATTCAAAAATGGTGTCACTGCCAACAACTTCCTACTCCACCCTTTAATATTTACTGTAATCATATTTCTTGAGTAAACACTTGAAATTGAAATTTCACACTAAAACAATATGCAGAAAATAAACATGGAACACTCAAAACAGTTCCTCTTTTATGCGGATGACATTCTTTATCCATGACTCATGAGTACACCACATCTTTCCCCTTCCCCCTATTACAATACTTGAAACACTCAAAAGAAAGTTTTGACTTGTTAAATCACACGAGGAGAGTAAAGACATAATGGGGAAGGGAATACACTGACATCTTAAACAGAAAGTGACTCAAGGTCATGAACATTCAACATGGTATCAACATATATATAAAAATTTAAGTGTCTTTTTTGGTTAGGGGTGTAATTCTTCATTGTAAGATATAATACTGCATCTGTGTAGGATTTGGCAGGAAGTAGTGCAGATTTTTTCATAAGGAATCTTGTAATCGGTCCAAGT
>VJOZ01016055.1:0-10930 GCA_009801055.1 Stichopus horrens | reverse complement strand
GGAAGCTACAGAAGAGGAATCTCCCAATCAAATTAATGAAATACCTTTCAGCTAATTGAACAGCTTACTGTTGCTCAATTTAGTGGGTCTTAGAGTATTAGCATTAAACTAAAGGCACACCTGTGATCTAAAATTCTTTTTTTTTTTTTTGCTTCTTCTTTCATGACATTCTTGACATCAATCTTCTTTTGAAGTTGAGAATACANNTAAAAACCTCAATACCACTCTGTCCCTTTCTATTACACACATCAATCACAGCAAATCAAAAGGCAACTTTACTTCCCAGAGCCCACCAATCCAAACAAAGGAGCAAAACTTCTATTATTTACGCAAGTGCTATGTGCAAAACTATGGGAAGAGATCTACCTGTCCCAGGTTTCAGGTCCTTTTGTTTGGTAAATAATTTGAAAAAATAAAAAACACTTATTGTACATATTTTTGTCACACATTAAGTAGTAACATCTTTTGCTTTACATGCATGGAGACATGATAGAAAAGTTTGATACACATTGACTATGGACCGAGACCCTGACATGATTTGAAAGAAAATCAGAACATCCAGCTAGCCTGATAATATCGCCATATGTTGAGACAAAAACATGAAATTACTGCACTGCAAACTTAAACCTGAGGGGTACTTTGAGCATTTGTTCCAAATCAATCAGAAGAGTGCAAATGCAATCCTGGGTGTGAATCTATGAAAATTACAACATAGCAGCAATCTTCCAGTATCCCACAGAAACACTTAACAACAGATATTGATCACATGTAAATTATAAAACAGAAATGGCAAATTTCTTAGGGTGTTTGACAATTGACACATCTATTCCAAAACACCAAAATTATATGATAAGTTATTCTTTGTAAAGGTGGACTCTATACTTGTATAATTTTTGTAACTTTATACAAACACTCTTCTCTTGCAACTGAAATTAGCAAAATCAGTACCATCAAACTTCGAGTCAAATGCTGTAGCAATGTTGAGCACTTGCTGTTAACCACACTTGAGTGTTTACAAACACCAAAATGATGCAAGTGTGACTTTTGCAGTGATACCAGTATTAATGGAGTGATATATACAGCAGATGTCTAGCATACTTCCTGCAGGATAAAACAGGGTCAAATCAACAGATGGAGACCATGCTAGGCTACAGAACACCAACAGCCGACTAGCAGATGCTGAGGTAGATCACAGTTGCACTTCGACCAATTACCGATAACTGGTAAATTATACGCAGCTCAATTATCTACCATTTGGTGAAATAGTACACACCAGGTTAAATCATTCCCCCACTGTAACCATAGTTTTATCATTAATTTTCTAAGGACTTTGCCAATATTTTCCGCTATTTTCCTGCCGCTGATTACACTAGTGAGAAACAGTACTTCCCAGGATATATCCCACCCTGGTGTATACTAAGCAGTATATACAGTAGTTAGACAATACTGCAGGCCTGCAGGGTATTTGTCTTGAAAGAACTATAGAAGTTTTGTAAACACAGGAATTGAGACTAGGATGACATGTTTTGAATATCCTTAGAAACCTTACACAAAAGTAACATATTGCTTTGAGTTTGTACACTAAAAGTGCAGTTTCCATGCTTATTTTTATTTATTTTTTTTCTTGATACCGGTACTGTATCCTTTTCACCTGCTGTAACACAAGAAAATACCTGGAATAAACAGTTACTAAAAGCACATACAGTATGCAGTACATATATGTGGTAAATGCTTCTAAAAATATTGCAATTTGTTTTAAACTGTACACACACAATAATTAGATTCCGTTGTATATTCAGAGTATTTTATCTCCAGTGTTTTTTGTTTTAATGATGCTGAAGTGCAGTATGGAATACACATTGAGAATACACAATGTACACACTGTATACCTGCACCGGTGTTCGATGTACCAGACTGCAGTTGCATACCATACAGCAGCGTGCAGTGGTTGACACTGTTGGTGTATATACTATTACCACCTGCAAATTTATACCAAAAAGTTCTATTGCTTCCTCACAGTAGTTTCAAAACACCAATTCATCACAACAAACCTGGTTCTTACACACAATATTACAGAACAGTACTACGTACTGTAAGTACTGTCAAATTATGTGATCGTCAGCAGCATCCTGTCTGTTAATTGAATCCCGAACAAGGGTGGAAAGTGTTCAACAATAAAATGTATTAATAAGCAGCATTCATGCACAAAAGATATGTGCACATATGAACAATACTCACAATACAAAATTTTCTATGCTGAGGTTTAGTAATACTTGCATGTAAAACTTCAATGCAAAACTACGCTGGAATTTTTGACAAAATGTTTTACACATTTCTTACTTTGTTCTCCTGAGCAACTGCTACATGCTATGATGAGCTCAATGGCACATGGTGTACCCAGTGGACAATATGTTTCAATTCCTTCAAGTAAGTGTACAGTGCCTGCTGTTTTGGCCAATTACACATGCTAGCCGTCTGAGTTTTGTAGTGTTTTCTTTGGTCCAATCTTTTACACTAATGCAGATGCTTTAACATTGGGGAAGTACTACACCATGTGCAGTGCTTTTGTTTTTCTTAACACTGTGTTTACTGGAAAGTTTCCAGGATTGAGTCAAAATCCGGACATAAACAATCACTAGGTGATAATATTTTAGGACATGAAATTATATTGGTATGCTTTAGTTTTGTGCCAACACATAAAATGTTTAAAAGCTCTTGAGTAGAGTAGAACCCTGTCACCTCTTCGAACTTACAGTACTGTAGCATTACAGTATCTTTTACCTGTACTATACCTCTGAAACCCTTATACAACTGCAATCTAATCACCTAGCTACAATCTCAGCACCTCTTCAACCACTGCACCTCTACAATCTAGGCACATCTACAAATCTCAGCGAGTCAACCAATTACAAGTTGATAACCACCAAGAGCTGCATCAGGTACAGAAACCTACTGTAATATTTAAGACTTTACATTTTGATGCAACATTTGCTTGACACATTTTTGGCTTCTCGTTAGTGGTTTTTCCTTTATCTAGTCTAGAATTAAACAAAATATACAGAGAGGCAGATAATCCCTACACAATACAATGCTGTATAAAAGATCTACCAGGGAATAATTAGCCCAGTAACATATCTCATTTTCTACACAAAATGGTCAAATTTTTACACAAATGGAATACTGTGTAGCAGCTTTTATTAATCTGCAANNACCTATTCCTTGTGTAACATATATATGCTATTGAGAACTTTTAGTCAAAGAACTTCACAAATATTATTGTGTACATTTTATAAAAAAACAAAACAACAGAATAAATCTGTATATTCAGCTGATTAATATGGTTGAAAAAATAAATTAAGCACTGTGCAGTATCGGTATGTGGCAATAACATATTCTGCTGTGTCAGTCTCCTTACTCGCACCACAGTTAAGGCAGCTGGGCCATAAACTTTCTTAAATAGTTGAGTGAAAAATTAGAAATTCAATCATCTGTGATTCTATGCCTCTTCATTTAAAATAGTGACCCTTTACATGTATCTTTTTATGAAGTAAAGTATGAATATATCGTACAGTAACACCCAGCTTTCACAATCTCCGGCAATTCAGAAATTTCCTACATTAGCTATGCTAAAAGATCCCTCAAGATCAAAGATTGATAACCTGGGATTTATCTTGTACTGTTCAAAGATGTATGCTCCAAATGGGACATAAATTTTGTGCAGCATCACAAAGAAGAGGAGATCACTTCATTTAATTGAAGGGTTAAGCTTTTCTATCCTCACAAATTTTGTTTACATGTAATGTACACTGTGGATACAAAAGTTTACATGTACTGCTCATGGAGGTGAGAAGAGGAGATAAACCGGGAAGATTAAGTTATGCTAATCCTATTCGATTTTCCCCTATGTGATAAATATCAGTTCATAGGGGATGAGTGCCATTTACTGTACTGCTTAGACCCTATGAAAAAGGATTACATGCAACTATGGAGGCATGGCAGGTTTTTGAAGTACCACCATCGGAAGATGCTCTTGAAACAAAATGGCTGATTTATACTGTAGCATATCTTGACTGACCTATGTCATGAAGCAAAGTAGAAATTACAGGACAGTAAATTTTGATGGGGTGTACAGTGTAAGCAACAGAAAGTGATGCGCAGTTGTTCGCATTGAAAAAAATTACTATTGACATAAAACCATATGTTTGCATCTAGAACTGTCTTAAGGTAACACATATTTTCTATATTATATACTATAGATGGTAAAAATTCATTGAAGAAACACTACCATAATTCAAATAATTTGTTCGTATGGGACTGCTTCAGATTAAGTTTCATAACATGCCAAATACTAGAGACTGTATACATTAAAACTAATGCAGCCTCAACTGAATCCAGGTTTCGTCCATTTTTGTTTCTTCAAGCTAAAACAGCTGGTTGATGTAGCTGCTCCCCTGCCGACCATTGGCACAAAAAGCAATAGTAGCAAACAGCTGATCTACAGTATACACCACAGTCTACCACACATGTCCATGAGGCCATGACTGTGTAATATAATACATACACACAAAACAAGAGTACTTGCTAAAGCCAGAAGATATGCTAAATGTGTTAATTGCATTAAATGATGTTGGCAGTAACTCTTAAGGATTTTTCTGAATCTTCTTCCACCATGCTTCACATTACACTTTCTACTCTGGATGGAATACATTCCAATGAGATCATACAACCACTAATGAAAGGCACAAGATAAGGTAATCCTTCTTTTCACAGGTATAAACTTTTGTATTTCCTACAGTGACAATTGCAGAATTGCCATTGTCTGAGGCTTACAGTAATTCTCAGTTTATGCATGTGTAGTTAGAAGCAGCAAAAACTTTTCAAAAGGTATCCTATCATGCTTAGAGGATCTGAGAGGAAAATTGTGAGAATCAAAGTGACTTGGTTCCTTTAGGCCATTGTTAAGCACATTACCAGTTCATCCCTGATAAATATTGCATCCAGGGCCTCTCCCAAAGTGGAGGGAAAAACAAGAAAATATGGCCTATTACATCAACTCTCTGAGTGAAATCTAATGTCATCTTCAATCCAAGATGGAATCTAAAGTGTAGCTGAAAAAGTGTAAAATGCATAATGAACCTATAAAGATACATGCACAAAAAGTCACTTACAAAGCAATCTCTGTATACTTCAATCTTCATACATGTGGTACAAAGATTTTTTGTAACATAATTCTGTTAACATTGTGACATTGTGGGTAAGCATTAAAATATCTCAGTAGTCTGTAACCACTTGACATTGTACAGAAGTGCTACTTGGAACTTCAGTCATTATGACTGTCATATAACTATTACCATAGCAACTCTGTCACCAATGGGTTTTTCTATGTTGCTACTAAAACAAGGCTATCATCTAAGTACTACTGTACATTCCAGGTTCATTAATTTGGCTCCACAAATAGTGAGGGTACTGCATAAATGATGACACTCAACAAACAGAGAGTTTGGTGGTCTAGAAACCTATAGTGAAAGAGCTTACAAGCACAGAAAGTAGACATAAATTAGAAAGAAGTGCTTATGAAGGATTAAGAAGGCCGACTACAGAAAAAGGAAGAACTGTAGAGAGTAATTTACAATCTACTTGTTTTACCACAAAAACATGTGCAATGTGAAAGGAAGTCCACCAAAAAGCCACAAGAGACTTAACAATGTGGCGGACTCCCTGAAAGCAAAAGAAATGAAGAAGAAAATGAAGGGAACTTTTGACAAACTTTCAGTGAATTAATCAGATTCTTTATACTTAAGTCAGAGTGTTAGTGCCCTGGTACAACTCTTAAAGAATGGTTTGCTCTGCATCTGAAATATGAGCAAAGTAATTAATATACTGTACCTTTATTTAATCTTCTCCAGGATGAATGAACAGATGATTACATATATCAGATTGATCAGAAATAGAATTCCATAATTTACTTGTTCTGTTTTGAATACTCAGCAATCAGCATACCAGTTGCAGATTTCACACTGTACTGATGTATGTTCCTTTAATGTCTGGTGTAGCAACTTTTCCAGTGGATGAGCAGGAGACAAGTAAATTTACCTAAATGATCTATCTAATATCTACTGTACTGTACTTTGACTCTGGAAAACAGTGGAAAAAAGGAAGTGCACAGACATACAGTACAATACTGCAACCCGAAACCTTGGGAATGATCAAACAGGATGGTTCGAAGCACTTTTCTAAACAAATGAGTGTACACTTACGGGTGATTACTTTTCTACTCCCCTCATGCCAGGTGTGTCAATAAAGAATTTACATCATTTATGAGGTTCCCTCTGTACCGCGTCAATTTTGTCTGCAATAAGACCATCATTTTTAAGAACAACGAAAGAAATATGCACTTGCCCCTGCTATGTACACTGCAGTAATACCTAATGGTATTCCTAGTAAAGTACTGCAACTATCAACCAGTTATTGCATAGCTTTTTTCACACTCTGCAAACTTTGAATAGACCTTCTTTTCTTGTCTAAAGAATTTACTCAAACAGAGAAACAACAACTTACATGTTACACAAACTTACTACCATTTCTCCAAAATAATGAAAATCTTGGAGTGTGCATACTCTTTTTTAATCTGTCAATAGACTTTTAATGTACTCTTTATAAATTGCATATTTTGTGCAATGCTGCTTTGTGCAGAAACATAAAGCAAACATTACTTTGCATTCCCCATGCTTAAAGCTGAATCTATGACAATGTTGGACTTATACAAAATCTTGTCAGAAGCTCTCAAAAATGCCTGATGGACTACTTAATTTTCTGGCCACTTGGGATATTCATCACGACCAGGAAGGGCTGTTTCCTGCAATCTGAGAAGCTTCATTTTTCAGAAAGTTTTCTAAATGCTGAGTGCAACGCGATGGTCACAGCCCTCTTTGGGTTTTTTTTTTCCAGTAGTGCATGCAACATACATAGCCTCAAGTGGCAAATTTTGCAATCATGCATATTTCTGAGGCAGATCTACCACTACACATTGGGTCTATTGGCTACAGGTTGATGCTTGGTATCATAGTTCATACATCTGGCAATTTGTTATAAAATATTTGGTCTTGGACATATGTGGCACCAAGCACCTTTCTCAGATCAATCAACATGAATAAATGAAGATCTTGTAGAATGCCACATCCCATTTAACAGCACTAATAGAGTGGAGGCACAGTCCTATTGAACTTATCCTGACAGAGGAGGCACAGTTGTAAACGCAGTTAATTATGTGATTTATCAAGCTACTGTTATACTGAGAGTGAAAGTGATGGTGCAGCTCCAATGACTGCATATGTCTCATGAGTCTCAGTGGTTAGCCTAGCCAGTGTGATATAAGGATGTTGTATTCACTTCAGCAATTGAACCAGTAATAGGGCTACGGATGTGTAGGCCTAATTTAGTATTAGTAGAAACAAATGGATTGCACTGTCAAGAAAACAGCTTTTGACATAGGACTATGCTAAGTATAATTCTATCAAATGTTAGGAATATTTCTACCGATTTAAAGGTAGGCCTAAAACTACAGTTACAGTAGGCATAAAATTACTCATTAAACCCTGAAGATGCAGTTGGGGCCTGGTACTTCTGCCTGAGGCAGTTAGGGTTAGGCAAATTGTGTTTTCTCTCGTAGAACAACATCGTAAACACGAATGCAATCTGGATCTTTGCATTATATTTCTAACAAACATAAAGCAGTGATGTTCAGCCTTTATTCTTAGGCAAAAAGCACTGCTTGCGGGTTGACAGGTATAACGTATATGCCTTGGCCTATCGTTAACTTCATTAAGCTCAACAACAACGATTTGTGGTGTTCATTGCAATACCTGTGGTTGTGATGTAGGCTACACCAAACTACAGTACTATAAGAAACACTTGTCAACCAGTTCTGCCTCCAGTTGACTTAGTGTTATACTAGTAATACGCACCTTGTAAACATCACCATACGTTCCACTCCCTATCCTTTGGAGTAGTTCAAAGTCGTCCAATGGATTTTTCCTTGATATTTCCATCTTTTATGAAGCAAGATCTCCTAGGAGAAATGTATTCCAGTATAAATCCAATTTATGGTACGAATTCCATCATCGTACTCGGCAGGGTTTGCGGGGCTATTGCCTATGATCATATATATCTGTGAATAGAGCTGATATGTACAGTATGTCATACGAACAGGCAGGATGACCTTCAGCATGTACTTCCTGTCATGCGCATGTACGTACCAGGCACAACACTGTTTGGGATGACTCGGGTCTATTTTCCGAGAGAACGGAATGAATCCATGCACTGAGATTGTTCCCGTCCTTAGATAGTTTCCATGTATTATCTCATGTCGAGTTTTATTCTTCTTCTGCTATGTTTGATGTTGGGACGACGAAATAGAAGGAATGAAAGTCTTGACAGGTACATTACACACTCTTACTTCGCAAAATTACGGAAGTTGGACGCCCGGTCAGTTGCATGAGGGTGAAAAATACCCGATTAAATTTGACACTTACCAAATTTCAACAATGGACGGAAGTATCAATGTATGTGTTTATTCCCTGTTTATATGCAAAGGCCTACTGCATTCACATTCATTTTAACATTTAAGCGGCCATGAGACTTCATTTTTCATCCTTATATACCTCAGACACCTCAGACACCTCAGACAGTACTGCACCCCGGCCACCAGGCTATACTTCTTGAAACCATGAGGGACCCTACTCAGACGAGCCCATGGACCCCACATGTCACTGCTCACGCTACATTCTCGATTTCGAACCACGCACAGTCTTTGTACATCCCCTCATAGGCAAGGGGCGAGGCAAGATGGAGGACCTGATGGAGTTCTTCTTCTAACGACTGCTTTTTTTTTTTTCTGGGGCTATGGAATGGCCTTTCGGCCAACATAGAAATTGATGTGATGTGATGATGTGATTAAAAGAAAAAAAAAATGAATTATCACAAGTATTTATACCTCAATAACGTCTTCATAGAATGGTTATTCCAAAAGTTCACACAAAAGGCTCATATATATGTTTATAAGTAACAAATAATGGACCGACAACGCTTACATCAATACCAGAAACTGAAGCAATGGAAAATCTTGATAAGAATGTCAGTCTCTGAGTGAGTCTTTGGAAAGTAATTTGATCTTGAAAACCATTATTTTGGAAGAGGATGTCACTCTATGATGCTTATTTGCAGCATCATAAGATCAATATGTGCAGGGCGTCGATTTGATTTTGAAAGTTCGGGGAGGAGCAGGGGGGAGACATCTGGCCTAAGCTTTTCTCTGTATCAGTGACGTAACTAGACTCTTTCATCTTTAAGAGCAGCATTAACCTCAGGCGAAGTGTTGAAAAGGGTGGGAGGGAACAAGCAATTGTGACTCAGTCTATCTCAATCAGAGGAGCAGCACCCCGAGTTGCACAAGTACAATTTTTTTCTAATACCGGTATTTTCAGATAGCAGGAAATGGCATGTCGCTGTCTCTGTGATATTGTGCGGTTTAACCAGGGAGCTGTTACAACTCCCTGGTTTAAATACCAATCTTTTTAGGTACGCTAATTGATGGTGGCACTCAGCTTAGATAGTCCGGCCCAAAGTGCACGCAAAAGTTTTTTTTCCGTCAAACCAGGTCCTTATCTTTCCTGGAAACCCTAAATAGTCGCTTCGTATGTGATATCGATGACGTACAAGCAAAATATGCCGACAATCATTACACCCTGCCGGTGCTATAGTAATTTCTGTTTACATTCTATTCACATTCATCTTCTGCCTAGTCGACGAACATTATGTTTTCAACATTTTCCTGTTCTCCAACCAATTTCCATGAGACGTTTTCTGGAAATTCCCACACATGTATTTTTCATAGGTGAGTTAACTCATCGTAGCCCTACGGTAGTAATAAGAAAAAGACAAATTCGGGCAAAAATCTTCCCTCCCCCAAAAAATTAAAAATAATCCTGAAGTCCCTATCCTACGCGCGCAGCCCCAAATATTTGCAAAGTACCCCAAGAAATAGAAAGAGTATGCGTATGCATCATGACTCTTGCATCTTCACAACACCTATTTGATATATAGTTGCCGAACCATTTTCATAGATTTTTTTTTAATGAATTGAGGAAATGTAGAGAAAATGTCCCTATTTCAAAGATGGGTATGTACAGCTTAAAGCAGTCGGGAAATGCCATTTTCGACCATCTGGGAGGCTTGAAAAGCCCCATTTTTATTACCCTCCAGGGCTCCGCTTACATAGTCCTGTCGCACTTGCCTTTAGGCCAGCCTCTGTCCCCGTTTATACCCCCTAGACACGCACTCCTGAATTGTCCTTTTAAAGACTTTTACAATATATGTGTCTTCAATCACTACACCCTGGTGCCCCCACCCGCTGGTCAATCATCAAATTGATCATTTGTCTTAACATGACCAATTTTGCCCTTTTCAGTACCATTCGAAGGTACAGAATCCTCCGAAGATACAGAATCCTTCATTCAAATACCCACAATGCTGGAAAAACTCATAGCTTTCTGGCTATTTCTTCTGATCACGTCAATGGACGTTACCCTAAACCCAAGGCAAAACCTATTGGACCTGTCCAATATACCCAAGGCCATTAATAAGTGCAGTGCGTAGACCCCTGCTGGGGCAGCTTTCATCATTCAAACCTGTTAGTCAACTTACACATCCCCCCCCCACATTTCAATTTGGATTGAACAACATGGTTACCATAACCCTGCTCCCAGTGAACAAGGTTGCGGATTCAAAGGTGGCAAGAGCGCCAAATCAACCACGGAGAGACGTATTAGCAAGTCGATGTATAAAATTATAATACAGAGCGCTTATAATGGACAGACGCACGGTAAACATTTATGAATCGACAAGAACAAATGAGCATTGATGGGGGGGGGGG
>VJOZ01016004.1:0-22742 GCA_009801055.1 Stichopus horrens | reverse complement strand
CCACATTCAAATGTGTGCCGACTTATCACATGCATGGTCAGTCTGGATAACCGTGCAGGTAAGTTCAACGGACATATGTCATAGAGGATATGCGAGATGTAAAATCATGGAAATAATTTGTTATCTCGACAAAATTTTGCCTTTTGTTAATTCAGACATTAAGAACTATTCAGATAATTCAGAATTCGACCTACGCAAACTCGACATCTCGCATGGAAGAATGAATATCAAATTGCCGTGTTAAAATAACTTGTTATCTCGACAACTATTTTTCGTCAATGGATATGAACTTTGGATTACTCGAAATCTTGGGGAAAAAATAGTGAAATTGTCGACATGCACTGTAAGAATACAAGTAGTTACTCGAAAAGGATCTTAATTTTTTCAAATTGTCGCCACACCACGTGTAAGAAATACTCTGTTGTTGTTCTTTTTTTTGTCGAGATACCCGCGACTTAAGCAAACTCAACATCTTGAAAAAAAATTGTCAAATTGTGGAGATGTCGCGATTAGGGATACCTTATTTTCTCAACAATTTTTTTCGACGAGATACGGACTAAGCTAGGTTTACTCGGCAAAAATTTTCAAGATACCGTTTTAGAAATAACAAAATAAAATTACTTTTGGTCGAGATACCGACTTACGGTAACTTGACATCGTGTAAGAAAATTGTCAAATTGTGGAAATTTTTGATGTCTCGACAAAACGTTGTTTTTGTCCACATATCGACCTAAGCTAACTTGACATTTTTGAAAAAATTGTCAAACTGTTGAGATAAAGTATTTTGTCATAGTATCCTGACAATCAGACACAGTTTTCTGAGGTATCAAATTACCACAAGTCGGTATATTAACATAAAACAAAAGTTTGTTGAAATAACAAATTGTCTCTAATACGCGGTATCCAGACAGTAAGACATTTTTTAGATATCAGTCCAAGTTGGTATCTCCACTATTTGACAAATTATTCTAAAATGTCAAATTAGCCTGAGTTGGCATCTAGACAAAATGCAAAAATGAGAACAAATTATTTGCAACTCAGTATCTCAACAATTTGCCAAATATCTCCAAGATGTCAAGTTTTTGGGACGTGGCAAAAAAAATGAAGTTTCCAGATGTCATGTCAGATAATGACTTGTAATTTTTCTTTCCAAATACGAACTGAGGATAACGACATGTTAAAAGTAAATTGTTATCACGACAAAAGTTTGTTTTCATCGAGATACTGGCTTACGAAAACTTGACAACTGTTATCGGATATGTGTTAGAAATAGTTATTTAGTTATTTCATTTTTCATCTTTGTGGAGATGTGTGGAATCTTTGAGAAATTTGGGAAATTGCGGCAACACCGTGTTGAACAACGTGTTTTCTCGACAAAACGTCGAGATACCGACTTGGCTAACTCAAAATCTATGAGAAATTTGTCAAATTGTCGAGATGCTCTGTAACAAAGACCTTTTCATTTTGACAAAATTTTGTTTGTCGAGAACCCGAATTAAACAAATGTGATGTCTGGGAAAATGTCTGCCGCCGACAATCAGTAATCAGTTTTAGCATACAAGAAGTCGCACCCTCAAACCCTTTAAACCCAGACCAACCCTTCCCTGCAGGGCTTCTATTAAAGGGGAATGAAAATCAGACTGTTCTACAATAAAACATCTTTGTCAAATGAAAGACTAGCATGTGGTGATCACCATCACCAAAATTCATGTACATATGTAGTTTACTTTTCAAGATATTATAATTTGAAAGTTCAGAAGGCTGTCATGCTGAGATTGTGATGTAATAACCTGACAACGTATTGAAAAGCTTTTGTTTTTCTGTATAATTAATAAGACAAATAGTTTTAACAGTTATGAATCTGTTTAAATCAAAGTATGAATAATTTGATCATAATGATACTCCTCAGTAATTCAATATAAAATTGGGAAAAGTGTATATGCATTCATCATGGATTCGCAAAGGACATAGTCGCACCAATAAATTACCACAGTCTTAATTTATGCTTGATAAAGATTGAAAAGAGGAAGAAGGGTGAAGAGGTTACCCGAATGTGGAAATGTTTTTACGGGGGAGGATGACCACCAAGAGCCACATTATGAAAATGTCCTCCTCCTCTCCCTCACGCACGATAGACTTAACGTTAAGCCTAAGCAGGGAGTTTAAATTAAAACAAAAATGTCCCGCCGCCCGTCCCCCCCCCTCACTTTTTTCAAATGTAAAAAAACCTTGTTGAATTTCCAGATCAGTGGGCTCTGTGACTTTTCAGAGGGTTTCGTCCTATCTTTTGCATTTGTAAGGGAACATAAATAGCTCTGTGTATAGTCATGTGTAACTGCCGAACTCATGATAGGAAAAGAAGTATATAGCGGAGCCAAATATTCTGCGAGTATTATTAGGGTTCCTTTATTATTTGTGGTGAGCGCCCCCATACCGTGCAGATTAGCAAAACCGACAACCAACATTTGGAAGAGGCTTTTTATTTACTGGTATTGTAGTTGTATATATTCACAGAAAGATGGGGAAGGGAACTTAGGGTTATATATCTCTCGAAAATGGAGAGCGAGAAATCACGGTTGATAGGGCCATTTTGGACAATATTTTGTCAATTTTGGCGAATGTAGTCATGTGTAGACTGTGGTTACTGTGGATTCAGGGTCCATATTTTAGTTTGTTTGAATGTTTAGAAATTATCATTTTTTAAAAACATCATTATTGTGTGCCTTTTTCCAATTCTTAGAATATTGTATCAAATATCTAATTCTGGACTGCAGTGGCTGTATTAGTTGACAATCCTAACACCATTTGAATGTGTATGGTATCATGGTGGATGGCATGCTACAATACATATATGACACTGAA
Organism: Stichopus horrens; assembly: GCA_009801055.1. Taxonomy (NCBI): domain Eukaryota; kingdom Metazoa; phylum Echinodermata; class Holothuroidea; order Aspidochirotida; family Stichopodidae; genus Stichopus; species Stichopus horrens. The sequence goes on along the minus strand of VJOZ01016004.1, from coordinate 19,880 downwards.
GTGAACAGGCTATGGCCACAATCTTTTCACGAACGATGCACGAGTACATAATGAGATGAAAGTTTAGTGTGAAAAGTTGTATATATACCTTTCATTTCCAAAATATTGGGTTTTATTTAAGCAATTTGAAATGCAATAACACTGAACATTGTTCACGGGTTCATGAGTGAAGAGACTCCCAGGGGACTCACTACCAGGGTCTGCTAATATCTACGGTCAATGGTTGTGACTGAAGTTTCAAACAATTGAAAATGCTTTTTCACTATTCCCATCATTCACGTATTACTATCTATCTACACATTGTCATTCACGTTAAAATGTCAAAGCTGTCTCTCGAGAGATATTATACTATTTTATTTGTTTTCCAATACAGTAATCTTTTTTGGTTACGCAGACTATACTTTACATTATTTTGACAAGTCAGCCGGCAAAAGCCTGGACACGAAAATGAAAGCACGGTACTTCAAACATTATAGGACTGTTTCTTCTGCGAATAACTGTTTGTGTCTTACCCAGGGAGCCACTAATCCTGCCGTGACCTACTTTAAAATGCCGACCCTGATTGATAAAAGGAAAAAAAAAAGACTTTTGGATTTAGACAAAACATTCTGTTGGCACGTGACGTTATCCAATCAAATCTCGGCATTAGCTATTTTACATAGCACAATACCTGGTACAGGTGTGCATTTTAAGGGAGCAAAATAATGTAAAGATCTGTAACAAACAGGAAGACCAAACAATACACCAACAAATTTTCTTTGAATACATCTAAGATAATGAAAAGAAGTACACGCACAACATAGCTACCTCCCACTGAGTAATCCGAGGTGACTGAAATGACACGTGTGCTCCACTTTTGCACTGGATTCCACTTAAAGCTAAACCGTTAATCAATTTCGAAGGCAAATTCCTATATTTTCTTTCTAACACTTTGAGGTAAGCAAGAGGAATAATGTACTTACTACCGCTAAGTGTTTCCTTTTTATATTTTTATTGACTTTCTCAGACAAACTAGACAATTATGGTAATGCGTAACCAGTCCGTACATATGTGGAGGTTTCTGAAGCCACGCGCTTGCGCGTGCCTACTTTCCGAATCAATCCGCTGACATGAAAAGTTCCTCCCACTAGAGAAGGGTATCTGAAATGCTAGTGACTTAGCTCGGATATTATAATTAACCTTATATTCTTTTCAAATGAAAAACCCAGTTAGGAATTGTAGATATAAACTTTAAATAGACAAGTCGCGTTTTATTTAAGAGGATATTGCTAAAAAAGTGAAGCAAAAATAACTGAATCTCATTGAATACTGTAGTATAATTTGCACTGTAAGAAATACTAAATGCACATCTCTTTAAATTTCCACAAATATTCTGAACTTCGGTAATATTACCACTTGTACGGCAGTTCCGAAAAAAAAAAGTAAAACAGTAAACATGCACTGATGCACATAGCCAATACAAAACGGTAACAGGTTTTAATAATTACGCGGACAGCACTACTTTCCTTAGGCGGATATCAATCGGCACGCGACTGCGTGAACGTGACGTCTGCATCACTCGACCAGACGTACGTCGGCGCAAGATTCTCTCTACAGCATCTTGTCAATTGCAGGCCGCAAACAGTATAAATGCATCATTGCTTTCCTTTACGTTTATTTATGTTCACATCGGGAAATTCGTCCTGTTGTGTTTTTTGCAGTAGAAATTTCACGGATTTTGTTGGAAGGTAGATTTTTTAGGATTTGACTTTTCACCATCTCATGCTTTTAAAACTGTTTTTGTGGGTTTCAAATTGTAGTTTTCCCCAACCCTTTAGCAAACTTTCTGTTTGATGTCTACTTTATGCGGAATATCGATAGCACCACAATTGAAGATTGGATTTGGACAGCGTAGGCATTCCCGCAACTTTGCAATCTTGTCAGCATAGTCAGAAATTGATGTTACCATTTGTGTTTGAAGAGTTTTAGGAACGCCGGGGATTAACATCTATGCTGAATATTTTCTCGGCACAGGTAAGGAGAACCTTGTTATCAAGTTAAATCTAGGGTTAATTAATTTAGAATAATGGGTAACGTTCAATGGAATTCTGTTTGTGCTAAGTTAGTTCATGACTTGTTCAAATCCCACGTGGGCAAGGTCTAATATTTTCAGTTGAACAGTAAATTCACGCCATGTGTTTTTAATAACGAGTAAGTCGAAGAATGGGGCTGCTCTTTAACTAGAAGTCTAAGATTTCAATAAATGCAAACAATTAAAAAGTTTAAATAATTTTTAGACCTCGAGCCTGAGCGTGAAGTTGAACATGGAAGCGCTGAAACTGTAACTTAAGTCAGCGTTACGTTTAATTTAATAGGGCCTAACTTAGACAATATAGTCCTACTTTCATTTACAATCTCGAACTGGCTGTTTTAGACCGGCCATAAGTTTGGAGAGCCTTTTCTCCTTTTTACACAAGACTTTAGAACAACTCCGAAGAATTTAAGTAATTTGGGCCCCACGTATGGCCTTAAAAGTTTAAGTAGGCCTAGGCTTAAAAGTTAATGTACGCCTAGGCGGACTAAGCAAAACTAAAGTCGTAACTATTTATTCAGTTGAGCCTGGTTTCGCTAGTATTAGTTACATTTAAAAACAATTTTACTGTCACACCAGAGCTACTTGGCCTATTTTGGCTAACAAGCAAGACCAAACCCTAGCATAGCCCCAACTGTCGCGTTAAGAAATTATCATCCGAAGGTTACTGACATCAGACAGATTTCATATTTTTACGCCTGACTGAGCAAGAGCGAAACCCCCGCCCCCTCTTCCGTGCAAACGATTTATCAGTTGGTTTTAAGTTAGGGTCAGGTCTTAGCCAGGCAAAGCTCCAGTCTTTGGCCTGACGTAATTAGGTTTAGTTTAACCATGTTTTGGCACTGCCAGTTGATTCAATATTTACTAAGAACTACGAAAAAATCTCTCCAGTTAATTTGTAGTTAATACGCAAAAGGCAGTCATTAATCAGCAGTAGGCCTAGGACAGTACACCTACTATAACTCCTACTGCCAAGGCTATGAAGGCTAGTAGGCTATGCCGCAAGTTAAGGAAGGGCCCGCACCGTTTCGTCGATGATCCTGTCGACGGTAGCATGGGATGAAAAATAAGTGGCGATCAACAGAAGGCCCACATAGGCTACGTTACCATACTGGGTAGGCAAGGCCTTACTATTCGTCACAGGTGATAGACCTAGGCACGCAGCTTTTCAAAATTATGCAACTTCTGAACGGTTATATTCGTGCATAGCCTACCTGATTCTTTGTTGGGTATTTTATTTTAATCATGACTTTAGTTTTATAAATGAGGACTTTATCGAGAAGGTGCTGCGGAGTTGCAATTCACCTTGGTGGTTTTGTGAAGCAATAAGCTTGTGTAGGCTAGGCATTAAATTTTCTGAACTGGCTAGGTACGGTAGGCTAGGGCAACGCGCTAGCTATGCATGGCGTATACGATTGTGCGAAGAGTTTTGGCGCCTGTCGACGGTCAAAACATTTCAGGATACAACTAGACTGTCAGTCATGTCACTAGTCACTATGTGCGCGTGTCATCGATTAAGTATACGGTGAGCGCGTGTATTGTTGTTGTTGTGGAGACTTACACTGGGCCTATTACCGTACCAGCACGCTAGTGTAGTAAAGAAGGCGCGCACATTCACGAAAAAGACGCGCGAAAATGTCGGTTAAATAATAAACATTGTTGATATACTAGCCTAAACACCTGTTTCCTGATGTTTAGACAAGAAGTGAAAGACCAAATATATTTACAGGCCTATCAAAGTTGGAAGTGGTACCTCACCCTACATTGGCACAGTTTCAGAGAATTGAAATTCTTGATAAAAGACAGTTGTCTTGAAAACAAAAGTGGAGTCTTTTTCAAGTTATTGCTAGGCCCAATTTATATGAAAATTTCTTGCCCACAGAAATCATTTCTCCAAGTCCTTAGTGATGTTTTTGCAACACAGCACTTATTGATACAGTGATGAGGATGTAAAAACAGTTCTGTTTTGCCAATGGGCATTTTGGGTCACATCTTGTAAATAAATTTTTTTGAAAAGTTTGGATGAAGAATTGTTTTTTTTTTTAAATATTATTTTACTGCACCTAAGCCTGGCTAGTGAAATTTCATTTCTACAGAAAGTGATTAATGTGAAGTTAAGGAATAAGAATGTATAAATTTGTTGAAAGTGCAAGTGCTACTGTGGAAGTCTTGCAAATTGATCTGTATAATGGAATAATGTTGCAACCTGTAAACAACTCTTTACATTTGTAATCGTCAACACATCTGGGATTGTTGCGGTCACCATGTGTTTCTTCCTGCAAAGGATCATCTAGCCTCGAATGACTAAGTATTGAAATAACCAATTGATTATTCTGGCATTGTAAAATAATTTACTACATGCTATTAAACAGTTGTATTATTTTTTAAATTATTAATTGTCCTTCATTCGATGAAACCAGCTGAGAGTTAAAAAGCACTTTGTTCAGATTATAAATAAAAAATAAATACTAAAGGCTGGCAGTGAGTTGAAAATGTCTTCACTCTGTAGGAGAGCTTGCTAGAAACTTTGATTTCATTAATTAAATCGTGAAATATAAATTTCTGAGGGGACAACTTGCACTTTCCATGTGTTGTCCATTTGATGACTTGTCTTTAAAATAAAGACTAGTCCTGTGAATATTATTTTTGTGGGATATGTTCTGAACAAAAAACTTCCTAATTACCCAACTTATGCAATCAGAATGGTACTTTGTAAAATTATCCAATTTCCCTTAATGCTAAAAATCTGCACTTGACTCTCAGTAGCTTATGTTCTTGACAAACCTATTACACCACACATGTGGGCCAAGTTTTCAAACAGCAGTGTGCAATCCACTCAGTTGGTTTAATGTGCTTGAAGTTTAGTTGCCCTAATTGCAGTTGTCTCGCTTTCATATATATAGACCTACAACAATAAGTATTTTGTTGTTACATTTACTAGTAACACAGTGCTGTTGATTTTCCAATTGTGATGTACTTCTAATGCAAGTTAGCACTTGTATTATGTAGGAAAAACTTGAAGAGAGTAAGCAGTCATTCCAACTTCATTCTGAAGCATCAGCTAGGGGTGTACCGGATTCAGAATTTTAAAGGGCCGGCCAGAACCAGATTTGCCAGATTTCCTTATAGGTGGGCTTTTATGTCTATTTCATTCTGTATATGCAAAATTTTTGCACTTTTATTGGTACTAAAATCTGGAAGTTCACAGTATTGCATAGAATTTCTTTAAGTCTATTTTGGATTTTTCCTTGGAAGGTGTATTATGATAAGAAACTTACACAACTTTCACCAGAGCGTTAATATTTAAGCCTCACATGTGGCTGAAAATTAGCAACTGAATCTTAACGTTTGATTTGTCAGTCAGTTCTTGCTTTTTGTCCCCTGATTTGAACAACGTCCACAAGAAAACATGCCCACTAATTCTTCCATGACATTACCAGTCAATTTCTACCATGCATCACTTTGAAAAGAATCAATTTTAAATTGATTAAAGTGATATGGAATCAATGCGGATTTTAAATTGCAGTTAGGAAGATTTTCAAAACTATGGTATGCAATAAGAAGGTAACTATTCGCACTACTAACAGTGTAGGGGGTCAGGAATTTGCTGATGGGCAAATTGGTAGGAAGTACCTTAGGACATTATCCAGTTGTCTCAGAAGGTCCATACAATAAAGAAAAGACTTTTACTTTTCCAGGTGTGCTACAAATCACACTCCTCATTGTAATAGATTTATGTGAGTTCCCATTCTTATCTAGGTGTGCAAAAAAATGGCACTTCTTACAGTGATTTTGAGGTGAGTGGTGTGCATTCACACTCGCACGCCTTGGAAAATCAAGGCCTGTTACTGTAGCCTAACAATAAATTTTCTGGAGTTTCCGCCATGTCAGTCATTGGCATTATATTTAATCAGTTTTGAATCTTTAATTTGCCCAGCTGATTTTAGTCAACTAATCATTAAGTCTCTTGGCTCTCTGCTTGTTTTTTTACTGATTTTCATTTTACTGTAAAAGAAACGCTACTACTTCAACTATTGGTCTGGTAACATGTTAGTTACAATTACATGTATTTTACAAATTCACTTATTTTTTATGTGTATCTTAACATATAGACAAAAATGTATGCCTTGAAGCTTACAAAAGTACCACAAATACAATAGCTTGCTATACTTTGGGCGATACTACTTTTCTGGACTTCAAGGTACTGTATGATGTACGGTACTCCCTTCTGTGTAACTCCTGTGTAACTCTCTATTTAGGTAAAAATTTTGATGTGATAAGCTTTGGGAATTGATTCATTGTTCAAAATATTCAACTGTTTAACAAAGTAAATTACTCTTGCTTGTGAGTAATTTTATAGCTAGGCCTATGTCTACCTCTTTTCTGAATGGATGTATCTTAGGGATAGGGCAGTAGCTACAGTAGCCCCTCGGCACATTGATAGTTTGTAGCGCGAACATTTAATGATATTAACAGCTATCACACTGCAATCCTAGTTTATGCATCTGATTAAGACTTGCAGTAAATTGAGTTGAGTTGTATAGCCCACCTACAAATCCAGCTGGATTTGAGAGAAAAACCGGCCAGATGCAGGTTTGGAAAAATCCTTAGGCCCGGACAGAATTTAGCAATCCACTAACAAAAATATTGTCACTTGATGCAAACAGTGCCATTCATGAATTAGGATATAGAACTATACTAATACAAATTGACTACCATTCTCCATTTAAGGTTTCTTGCTCCTGTGTATACAAAAAATGTGCTCCTTTAGTTGGAGACCAGGTATTGTCATTTGTGACTTATCATAAAGCAAACTAGGTTTGCATCGTAATTTGCAACATCATGAAAGTGCTGTTGCAATTAAATTTCATGTAAGCTTTACAATAGTTGCAAAGTAATATTTTCCTGTATATTGTAAACAGGGTTGTCACCACGCTGGGCGGTGTCGGGCGGTGCTACCCAGCTCTCAAAATTTTGCCCAGCACTTTCCGTCAATTTCAGCATCACCGCCCGCCACAAATTTCGTTCCCGAACTGAATAAAATTGTTAGATTTCTTGAGAATTCTAAGTGGTTATTCCTTTTTTACCACAAAGCGGTAACGTAAGCTCAAACAGTTCCGCACTGGTCAAACCAAAGTACCAAATTCATAGTTTATATTGTAGAGTACACCATTTTACATTTCAGCACTCTCCAACCCACAAAAAATTTTCAAAGGGGAGGTCCCCTTAGACCCCTCCCTCAGGGCGGCGATCACAAATTACCCGGCTCTCAAAATGGTCTGGTGACAACCCTGATGGTAAATAAGGAAATTCAAAGTTGCATGTGATCAATTGTAATTACATACTGATGCAACTGTGAGTCCAAACTTACTTTATCATCTCACGAGTTTCAGCAAACTGGTTCACCATGCAAATTAGAATAGAGCTGCATGATAATTTCCACTGCGTGTTTGTCACCACAGATAAACAGCTAGAGATCTATGCTAAAGAACGCTCTTCACTTCTAGAAACTGAAGACATGAACTTGCCCTGAACGTATTTTTTTTTGTCAACGTTCACAATCTACATTCAGTGGCATGGCCATCCAGAACTGCATGGTTTATGATGCTAGTAAATGCAATCACTTCAATCTATGCAGCATTATATTCTCCCTGTAATGTCTTGAAGGTGCTTTCTCAGTGAGAAACTACTGGCTGTATTTTTGAAAATTCTAAAGCTCAGCAACATGTACACTGAAAGTCAATCCTCAATGTTAGTTACTTGATTCTGTTTTAAGTGAATCCTCAAAGCAAAATCATTTGTGAACCATTTGTAAATTTCCCTAAATTTGGTAAGAATACTGTCGTCAATTGCCTCCGTCACTAGAACTTTCCAACTGACCTGTTAGATGATGGGCTTTACCTAATGCGTTTATTTAAACAAATAGCTGAAGTACTTCATTCCAAGGTTGTCAAATTGCATCAAGGTAGCATATTTTGAACCTATTCGGCCAGTGCTTTTTCTGGTTATTTGGCCAAACATAATTTCAAGTTGATTTTGCCCAATTTCATAAATGAGTGATGAGACTTGTAATATATTTTTGGCCTTCAATGAAAAGATGTGCACCTAAGAATGTAGGATTTCATTACACCCGACCTTCCCCTGGAGTTTTCGTAATGATTTTTTGCAGGCATACTCCGAGGTTGCGATGTTGCAACATATGTTTCGTTTGGCATATTTTTCTGTTTGGCCGATATTTGGCACTAGTTGGCCAGTAACAATGGAAAGCATTAGTGCTCATCCCCTGCAAAACCCTTGACGTGACTCCACCATGCTACTGGCAACTTTTGATTTGCTGAGTGCAATTTCTGCTATGACAGGTCTGAATCCAGGGTGCATACTTCCCCCATTTTTTGCAGAGCAACAAATTTACTTTAACTGATGCCAAATAGTCACCAGATTGCATCTGAGGGTATTTCAATATTCAAAATTTCTCAAGGGGGTGGGGGAGGTCAAGGCTAATAGTTGGGCCCTGCAGTTAGAAGGAATTTTTTTATGGGGGGATAACTGCTGGGCCTGAACATGTCGGAGTGCGTCTTAAATCTTTCATCTGCTTAAGAATGAAAAGTTATCTTAGACAGACAAAGGGATTGTAGCACATTTTATTTCCTTGTAGGATATACCACAATTTTCATTTGATAGATCAGATTGCTCTCAATATGTAACAAATGTCAGCATTTAGGGAACTCTTTGGTGTAATGAATTTCCTGCTTGAAGATGAAAATTACTAACACCTTGATGGACATGCTGATCATTGACATGTTAAAACAACTTGCTGGAGTTATTTAATTTGTTTTTCTTAATTGCATTGATTCATTGAGCATATACTGTAGCCTTATCCATTTAGCACAGTATTGCAAAGCTGATGCATAACATTTTAACATTTCTAACATTCTTTTCCTGGTGTTGTCATGCATGATTATGACACTTTTTATCACTTCTGATTCTGAAATGAGAGCAATCCGTTTCAATATTCAGAATATTCTCCTACAGTCTGTCATAATATGAGACTACAGTATGTGTCAAGTTGTCAACAACATTCAATCTGCATAGAGTCATTGTGTATAGATACAGATAGTTTGAAACCACAAAAAGTTTGACAAAGAAATTGCCAGAAACGAGACAAAAAACTCTTGTGTGGCTTTAATGTGTCATGTTACTGTGATTATGAATCACTAACCTCACTCCTTACTTACCTGTCTTGTCACAACAAATGCATCCCCATGATCCCCATCTACCATGCCTAGAGTACTGGCAGATCGGTACTGGTAGAAAGGTTGCCAGTGAGACAGGTAAGTGAATTGTTCATAAAATTCCAAACCAGGTGAGTTTTGGGATATGAGGCTGTCTTGAATGCTATCTATTGTAAAATGCATTACTATTTCAATATCTTTGTGAACCAGGCGAGTGTTATTTTTACGGGAAAAAGGCTTGTATGGTAATTACTGAACGTTCTCCGTTTGTGTTATGCACAGTAGTTTGGCATGGTGTGCAATATTCTTTTAATTTATGGAAAGTGTTGGGAACTTGAGAACCCTTCTGCAAATGCAGTCATGTAGCACTCAGATCATAGTTATTTAAATGTAATGGAATTATGAAGAAAAAGCCATCATTGTCTCAACACTTTAAGAAACTTAACCAATTTTTAAAGATAGTCAAAGCAGTTTTAATTTCGATACAAATACTGCAAAAGAATCAAATGCTTCAATTAAGCAGCAATGTAACATTTTGATGAAAGTTTTTCAGTACTGAACCTTCCTTGCAATTATAATTTTTGAAGTATATTCATAGATACTCATTTTTGTTGTCTAATTTATAATCTTCTTGACATACAAGTGTGTCAACCCCAGAATATTATTCAATATCCCAGAATACTATTTAATATGCAAAGTAATACAACATGACGTTCTTGGCCAATAATGTCAGTTCAAATTTTAGATATCTATTCCTACCACTTCTCTGGTGAAACATTGATAGACTGCAAGCGTGAGCTCAAATCATACAGTATGGAAATCCTTACACGTGTGATTGTGTGCAAAGCACTTTATCGAATCCTTGAATAGAATGTCCTTTTCTTCTCTTTCTTTCAAGATCTGGTGGTATAAAGATCATATTTATTTCATCTTTTTTTGGTATAAAATAATTCATGATCTTGAGGTGAACATCACAACGAAACTCATTTCATTTTGAGGTAGACAGTAGATCCCGAGGGAAATCAAGCTTCCTTATCCTCATTAGCATCTGTTCTAGATCAGCTGTTATCAGCCAGACATTTTCAGCACTGCAGTGTGGATGAGACTTCCCTGGACCCAAACTGTACGTAATATGTGGTGAGCAAGTGTTACGCACTGAGCAGTATAGGCGCCTGTGATTAGGCAACGTGCATTAAACGTACACCATGCAAGGAACCAATTACTTTGGGTTCAGGAGTGAGCCATATAAGCTATGCTTGACTACTAGCTATGTAGATGAATGGGTTTGGACAAAATTGAGTAAAATTATTGGCATTTTTATTAATGTTTATCCATCAGTGGATGAAATCAGAATGTTTTAAAGATTACAAAGGTATGATAGGAATGTTTTCTGTGTAAATGCAAGAAAAATTCTGTCATGTACTGTAGTTGTTAGGTATTTTTGCCCACAGTGATTTTAAAAATAAAAGAAAAAAGTGAAATGGACATGCCACTTTCATAGTTCATCACACAAACTCTCTTACATGTATCCATATAGTTTAAAGAGTATAACTATAATAGTGTCCTGATGAATGCGTCTGTCAATATGCTTTACAGACCATGTTTATTATTTTTGTTCAGCATGGCTCAGTAGGGTGTGCTATGGCACCTAAATTGAAACGAAAGGTGATACACTTACAGACGGTTTAATACAGTAAGGTGAATGAGATATATTCATTAATGACAGCAGCCACTGAGTATATAATACTGTAGCATTTTAAAATGCTGATCAGCAGTGGTGTTCACTCTTACTGGTACTAGCACAGAATTGCTACAATGTTGCCATTTTTTCTATCTGATGAACTGATTACCACCGTGCTCTCAATTACAATACCCTGTAGGCTGTTCACCAGGAATGTTTCTTCAGGATTGTCATACAGTACTGCAGTTTCATTTCTTTCAGAGATACTATTACCTAGCAATCAACAGGCAGTTGGCCTATTATTGACTTGACAAAGCCAAAATTAAAACTTGTGCTATAGGAGTATTATGTTGGGAAACGGTACATCAACGATCGAAAGATTGAAAGGTTTGTTTCATTTTTTGTATTTAGATGTGACTTTTGTGGTTCTGATTCCACATTATCATACAAATGAGCAAGGATTATGGAATAGGAATAAATAAAACTAGAAATTTTGGTTGTACATCACAGTCACCTTGTCCACAAGATGACTTTGGTGATGCAGTAGATCTTTATGTTGGGAATATGTAAGGATGGTATGTATTTATATTGACTTGAGAGCAGTTTGATATCCACATATATTACTCGCTTGTGGTTGAAGTCAAAGTGGTATAAAAGACACAGAAAATGAGTCAATTTGTTAGTTTTTCTGTCGGCTGTACATAAGTATTGTATAGACATTATATACACAACTTAATGTCGGAATATCGATATCTTACAGCTTTTTTAACCGAAAATAAAAAAGATGCTGAAAGATAAATGGTTGTAAAATATCCACTTGGTTAGAAGATTTTAATTCCAGTCTGCTAAATCATGACAAACCAAATAAGTTGTAGGTATTAATTGTATGTGGAGGCTATGTGATTCAAATAATGGAATGTTAGAAGTTTCCTCCACTATATGTAAATATCAAATCACACATGGTTTACAATGACAGTATTTGCAATAGAAGTATGTACGATTGATTCAGGTGTTGGCTAGGCTGCGCTCCTCGCCCACTGAATAATGGACTGTTTTGCAAAGGTTATAGCTCACAAAAATTGGAAGATTATTCACTCAATCTCTGGGTAAATCTAATATGACAAAAGTGTCGTCTCTTGTCCTACAAGATTGGAACCTATGAACTCTTACAATTCACCTCTAAAATCATCACCTGATTGACGCTATATAGCTATGAGGTGTGTTGGTGTGATCTGATAGAATCACAAACATACCAGAGGGATACACTGTCTACTGTATGTGAACTTCTATTAGATAAACACTGTAGTAGTTGATATTTAGACCAATACATTTGTATTTAATTGAGATGCAAGTCCTATATAGGTATTTCTTCCTTAGTGGTTAATTAAAGCAACCTTATAGAATCTTTCCATGTGCTTACAGTATTGTCTGACAGTTGGAAGTTCAGTTGCACTCAGTATTTGCTTTTCTTTCAATTGTCATCATACTGTGGGCTTTCTATGACATTTCAACTGTAGGATTTGAATTTGGTGTGAGGGCATTATTGTCCAACATGAAGTTGGTAGTAGCCAACCAGAGTGGAAAAAGAGGACAGAAAGAAAATCAGTGGTAACAGGAAGATGAGATGTACATGATAAGTTGTGTGTACATGCATTAATGTGCTCCCATTGAAATCTGGCAACAGAATATGCCATAATAAACTGCTAGCTATAACTTCTATGCAACAGATCAGCAAAGTATTGTTTCGTCAACAAAGGCCAATATTAAAGTGGTCATCTGTTTTGGCCTAACAATGAAATGTCTGATGGTCGATGGTGGCTCACTTTCTGAGAAAGGTAGTAAACCTAGTTCAAACTTAGCCTCACTGTCCCAGGTTTGTGAATATGCGGCCCCAAAATGATAACAAAAACATGAACAACATCTGTACAACAGGAAACAATTGAAAGATAAAAACAGTGGAAGTTTTCCACTTGAATTTTATATCCAAACATTCAGCAGAACTTACAGTGTGAATTTAAGAAAAGAGATGGTAAGCACAACAGTCTGTGAGTTTGGTATTTTTTTTTTTTCATGATTATCAATTTGCAAAAACAATTAGTCTATGCATTGATTTTTCACTGATGAAAGTAGAATTTGAAAATGAGAAGTTGAGAATATCACCACAGTTTTTCAGTTCATGTCACACACACCCAGTGGCGCATTGCATCTGTGCTCATTAAGAGAACGCCTGCTACATCCAAATAAAATAAATGATTAAACAATCTCTAGCAGTTCATTTCCACTAGCAACACATCAATAGTTGCTCAATCATATCCACTTGATTCCACACAAGAGCAAAAAGTTCATCTGTGACGGTTCATTTAATTTTTGTAAAAGTTAATTCTTCATGTAGACTACATCTGTAAGAGTGGAAGAGAAGTTGCACTTTTTTTAAAGTAAAATCCTAATGAAGAATAGAGCTCTGTATATTGACATTTGATTTATATATGACAAGACCAGAGTTAGTCTGTTGGCATAAACTGAGTGCAAATATTTCACGTAATGCTTATATAGCTACTTGTTAGTCATGTGTACCGAGTGATCAGTACTATTCATGAGGAAAGATAGTTCTTGAGAAATCCTTTATTTGAGTTGATTGCCCAATATCGTCATAGTACAAACATTGCCATCTGCCCTCTTGCCCAGGTTATGATTGTGGGAAGCAAAGACAAAGGTTTAACATCAAGTGGTATTTACCTTGCTGGTGCTTCTGTATACAGCTATAAGACTTGTAATATTTGTAGTTGGGATTTTTCTTTGAATTTGTATGTCATTCTTTTATTTTATTCTTTTCCATATTATTTCCCTTTTATTAAGTAAATAACATCAATTTCATGTTTCATGAGATGAAAATTGCTTTAATAAACGTGCTAGAAATTGTTCACATTCTTTTGTTTCTTTTCATTTGTTCGTTCCTTTTAAATTGTTTTCCTTGCGCTGTCAGAAGTTGTAGAACATTGAATATTGCACTGAAATGTTTTGATAATATAGTGTTCCAGTTTGCAATGAAGATCAGGCCAGCTAACTTCACATGCATGTGCATCCTGCATTCTGTCGTAGCGAGCACATTATGATGTAACTAGTTAACTGATACAAATATGCTGATAACAGTTGTTTGTTCAGTGTTTTGTTTAATTTGTTTTTCAGAACAACATGGAACAAATTACACACCAGCTTGCAACTCATCATCCCTTGATGCAGAACCATCAAAATTTACAAAACCACCAGAACAACCACCAAACAAGCCACCCAGGACATCCTAATGGAATGGTACCACCAGCTAGTCCAACTGACAGTATGGAAGACATCAGCAAAACAAATCTCATCATAAACTATCTGCCTCAAGAGATGAACCAAGAGGAGATAAAGGAACTTTTTGGAAAATTTGGGGAGATAGAATCATGCAAATTAGTGAAAGATAAACTCACAGGTAATTTTACTAACCGCAAAAATTTTTAATCCCACAGGATGGTAGCCTCCTACCCTATCATTCCCTATTTTGTTCTTTCTATATATTTGTACTGTCTTTTACTTTTTGTTTTCTTTTTGTTTCTGAAGCTATGGGCATTACAAATTTCAGCAACAATTTAACCTTCCTTTTTATACATACACTCCTTTTTATACACACACACACAAACATGCAAAAGAAAGTAGAAATACTACAAAACAAATTTTGCCAAAAACGTTGTGGTACACTTGGGTGAAAGGCAAATAAGTGCCAGCTAGGCCTTGAAGGGTGTGGTGCTGGAATTGCTGCCAAAGACATTTAGAGCAAGTCCAAATGTATGCATTAGTGAAGCAAACGGTGAGTATAGTCACTCGTAAATACCCACACCAGTGAGCTGTGGGGACGCAAAATTTTACGTCTAATGTAGTGCAAGCCTAAAAGGCAGACACAAAGTACACCATTTTCAGTGCACTACATTGTTTTTTGACAGTCTCTCATAGTCATGTGCATTAAGGTCGCCATTGGCATGAAGACGATAATAGTTTGCAGATACCCACACTTTGATGTTGCTGTGCTAGACAACTGACTGGATGATTTGCTCACTGAGCAGCTTCCTACTGAGCCAAACGAGTTTTAAGGCTTACACTCTTCTGTTGCTATCCTTATCAACAAATTTCATTTGTTTAGTTTTCCATCTTGTAATACAAGTCATTAAAATTCTTGCATGTTTATGTATTATTCCTTTCAACATATGCCTGTTACACATTAAAAAGGTGCACTTTCATATTTGTCACTTATAAATTGTCTCTGACACTATGAACAACCATTACAGATGAATGCTAATGCTTCATAAATCAATCGCGACATCTTTGTTCAATGAAATATGACCACGCTTTGATAAAACATCATATAGCCTCCACAATTTGGTGCACCAGCTAGTGCAGATTTCATGGAAAGCTTTTCATTCAGCTCTGAGACACATGCAGTGGATTTACTTGATTACTTTTAAGTGTTGCAGTCATTGTCATTCTTATGACTGGAGGGATATGATGATATTAACTGCGTCTCATTCTGCAGTATGAGGCCTGACTGAGCATTCACTGTAGCACATATAAGTGTATGGGAGTACTGTGTGCAATTGAAATGCACACAAAAGCAAGTTGTATTCATCTAGATGTTAGACACATAACAATAGAAGATCACACTAAAAAGCAAATGGGGTATTTCACTTATCTAGGTTTCTCCTTGCCAATACTTGCAAAAGAAGAAAAGCCTAGATTGGAATTAAGACAGGAACAAAGAGATGCAGAACATGCCTTATATGAACAAAGCCCCAATTGCAATTACTTACACATTAGCCCTTCAGTTTTCATGAACTTGCTTCGAAAGAAGAAGCTAAGACCATGCAAGCCTTTATGGGCTGTGATTGTATTAACTTTGTGACATACTGTTCTTGCAAAGATTCTGTACTCAGTGTTCTCAATTGAGAGTACATGCAGTATCAACCAGATTTCTTCATTGAATAAAGGGAATTCTGTAAACTGTAGATCAGTGTTTGCATTGCATCAATTGTATGAATGCCGTCAATACCCAACTGTAATACTTTTATGTGTTCGCTAGCTGACCACAGAGCTTTATATGCTCTCGACCATGTTCATCAGCATGACGTGTCGAGTAATACAGTAACAATTTAGCTTGATGTTGATTGAACCTTTCTGTTGATTCCTCGGATACCTTCTATGAAAAAGGTAAGATCCGTTCATTACACAGGTCTTTGTAGATAACTGCGATGAAAGAATTCCCGGTGCTAAAGCCAATTTATCTGTGACTCACAAATTGTCACAATACAAATTTAAGCATATATTTATTAAACCTGAGAAATCAATTTCGATCCAATTTCTATGGTGAATGATGCTGTAGGCAATTTCAAACATCCTTGGCAGCCTTCTGTGTATATGTTCCTCACTGAAAAAGTGAAACAAATTTGTGAAACAAGTGAAAAGGGCTTTGAGCTCTCTTTAAAAAAAAAATGATGAATGCAGCTACTTTCACTTTTACTCATGTATCAGTGCAATGAGACAAAATTAAGCTTGTACAGTATAGTGTAATGTGTTGCAATATGAAAAGTGGCAGAACAGAAAGTTGTCTGCGTGGGCAAAACTGTGATGTAAATACTTAAAAGAGCACTTGACAATAGACAATGGCATGAAATGTGCCCTTCATTAGCCTGTATGAGGGTAACTTGCATACAGTCATTAGTAGTAATATGTTTGAAGCAATGATGAACTCTACACACAATGTCCATCTTGAATCAAATGCACTGGTGGTGGTTTAGTTTCAAGTTATATGACAATCTTAAAGGAGAACAATAATTAAACGAGAAACTTACCTTTGGTGAACATCCAGGCCTTGAATTCTGAGGTGTGCGAGTGTGATTGCATGCCACCACTGGCCTCAATTCACTGTGAGGAGTGCGATTTTTGGCACACCTAGATAACAAAGGGCACTAAGATGAATGTGTTAGTTTAACAAACAGCACACCTACCACATTCCTTACTTTCCTGAGGAGTGTGATTTGTAGCACACCTGGAAAATCTAAAACTCAAGACCTGCTTTTGAGGAATTAATAGTCAAATATTTCTGAAAAGGAGTCTGTGAATGAAGTCCAAGAAATGTGACTGTTGTATCATCAATAATCGCAGCGATATTCTGGATTCTCAAGCTTCCTCTTTGTTAACTTATAATGCACAAAAGGCGAAACCTATACTTAACAGTTTTAACCACATTCCAGCATATCCTCGGACAATTTCTTTGTGGTGTGCAAGTTACATGGCTTTTTGTATTTTGAAAACTAAATTTCATCATGCCATCAAGTTGAAAGAAATAAAGGTATTGTAATGCAAAAGTTTTGTTGCTTGCTGACTGCTATAGCTAATATATGTATAATTTTATGCATTACGGGTCCATACAGGTAGATGTAAACTTGTGAAGTACTGAGGTTGGGGAGGGGTACAATGTAAATTAGGGAGTTAAAAAGGAAATACAGATGAGGGAACTCTGCTTGTCAGTTGTACTTCTCAGTCTACCAAACCTTACTTTGTAGTATAAGTCATCATGGCAGTAAGAACTCAGCATTTTAATTTATGACCAGGACTAACCTTATGGCACTAAACACCTTAATGTGTAAAAAGTCAATAATGATAAATCTGTTTGTTTTGTTTTTGTTTTTGTAGTCTCTCATGAGTGAAAATGGAAGGAAGTTCATTAACCACGAAACCATAGAGGTAAGTGTTATCAGGTGATTCAGCAACTGTCTCACAGTTACATTGTTCCTCCACATATCTTCAAAAGAGAACGGTGGCTATGCGTGAAGCGTGTATGTGATTGCAAAGCAGTTTCCATGAAGGGGTCTGAGGGAGTTGACTCAACCACAGCTGCAAAACTTTTTAGATAATTGTGAGCTACATGATGCAAAATGATGCCATTAAGAGACAATTTCTTGGTTTATTTTAAATGCTAGTAGCCTCTTGTTAACCTTTTTCTTTGGCAACGGGATTAGGAATCAGGATTGTTTACTAGGGGGTGGTTGCTCCTGTCGGAAAATTTTCACTCAGGGAAAGATCACTCTGAAGCTCGTTTGCCATGAAGAACGCTGAGTCATTTGCTGGGAATAGTCTGGTAGAAACAGACAACCTTCAGATGGTAAAGAAAACAAAAAGTGGCCAGTGCTGTCGTAGAAGTGAAAAAATTGAATGAATTAGTCACTCGGGATGATGCAAAAGGAAATGCATGATGTGGATAATCAAGCATGCAAAAAAATGTTCAGTTCTACACTTTCAGAATAAGTAAGAATATTATTCAGTGGTATCACCACCACTGCCATGGACCCTGGTGGCAAGTTCACCTTCGTGAGTATCGTCTGATACCACTACAGTTTGCAAGCTCAATTAGTCATTGTGAATATTTTATATACTCCCACCAGATTCCACTGTTGTCTTTTGCATTCACAGAGAGATTGTTTCTTCAAGGAAAATGTTTTTGGAGGAAAGGTGTTTGGTAAAGCAACAGTTTAAACCTCTAGGAATGCTAGCATGCTAAAGTTTAGGTTTAATTGTAAAACAGGTATGCTGGTGAGCTGCCGTCCTTGCACCAGTTTGTAAAACTAGGCCAAGGCTAGATTTATAAAGCATAATTATTGACTTTGAAAGAAATCTGTCAGATATCAACAGTCATATAACCTATTGTAATGTTCTAAGTACTCTTATAGAGAACACAAAGATGCAAAAAGAGAAAACTCATATTTTGGGATAGATTATACTTCATTAGATTATAGCTTTATTGTTGGAATATCTAGAAGTGAACTGACTCCAAGCAGTTATGATCTGTGCTCATTGATACTCATGTGAGATACAGTACAAGATGATTGATACATCATAAAGAATGATATTAAAATACTGACATATTGACCTAGCTCTGAGGTGACCTAGAGTTGGGCAATTGACCTCACTACTTGAGGTGCAGCCCTAAATTGCTTTTACCTTGGCTGTGCCATGTGTCTGTATTATAATGACCACAGAGGGTATACTGAGAGCTGAAAGCAATCTAGCAGTACAAGTATCATTGCACATATCAACAAGATTGTGTGGTGAACAAAATTTTAATCCAAATGATATTCACCCCTTTTACTTAAAAAACTTCCTGAAACTTTTAAGCTGGATGGAATTTTGATTGCATTTTCTTGTAGTATCAACTGCTTGAAATGTGGAATCATTTGACATTTCACCTTATCATTGAATACCCACCTGTCTTTTTCTCAAGGGTGCATTGCTGCCACAGAATGGAGATATTATCCATCTTACTTTGTTGTCTTAGACCTTGTCGTTTTTTCCTCTAATTGGCAGAAATGTTATCACGGAGAGGAATTAGAATTACCAAGATACATCCAAATAGTGGTGAGTGTTCAGAATACAACTATTCTATTTGTTCCAGCAATCTGCTTTTTGTGGGGTGGGGGATGGAAAAGGGGGAAGTTAAAGGGAAGAGATTTTCTATATGTACTCTTGGAAGGTGATTAAAACAAGGAATATGAATTTTGCACCAGAATTGTGCTTAAGAATGACCCATTTCTTTATTTCATTGTCTTTAAGAATAGTCTACACAATCCCCAAGCTCCTGTCACACCTGGAGCACATTAAAATAAAAAAAGAATACGCAAGCTATTTCCAACACCCACTTGGTCCACGACAAAACTGGAAACTATACAACAAAATAATTGCAAGACTGTGATCCTTTTACATCATAGGCTTATTTGGCCTATTCAAAACTTTCGACAGTTTCAAATGATCTGTATCTATACTCTTAGCCTTTTGGGGGAAATTAAGAGTCGTAGATATGTTGTTTTGCATTGTT
>VJOZ01016002.1:12601-44589 GCA_009801055.1 Stichopus horrens | reverse complement strand
CTTAAATGAAGCAAACGTACATCAGACAAACTACGAGGAGACAAAACTAAGTGAGACGACACAATTGAATGAGACAAACCAAAAAGGAGACAAAATCAAATGAGACAACGAAATAAGTTGAGACAAACTGCGACGAAACAACAAAATTCATTGCCCTTTTGGCGTTCCATAGTTTTTAATAACAGCTCCCTTACTGAACTACCAGGCTGATCAATGTCGTGAGGGGCTGTGGTTATTTAAGATTAAAAAAAAGTACTAAGGCGGCCTATTCGTACGCCGTTAAGGTAGGTTGACCATCCACTAACTTCAAGGTGACTTTGCTCCAAGCTTTTAAAATTGCTCATCATAGTCATGTTGATACTTTCAAACTTTTTGTTGTTGCTGTGATCTTATTCAAACTGTTAGAAAGGTCTCATATTTTGACTTCAAGAATAGCGGGTTACTGTTGGATATTTAAAAAAAATCACAGAAACTTTCGAATGAATGAAATAATCCTCTCATTCAGTTTAAGGGTGCAAAGGTAGAGCGGTGCCTCAGTAGAGGGATTTTTATCATCCACCCAAAATAAATATGCAGATTTTCCAATTTTGACATAACTGTGTGGTGAGTATCATTCCTTGAATGATTATCTTAGTAATTTTCCATTGAAGGTATTTTTCTCTAACAAAATAAAATGCCTAACGTATGTTAAATAAATCAGGAATTTAATACAAATTCGCAGACTTTTGCCACTAAACAGCATTAGCCTGAGGCAGCCCCGATCGAGTTCTTAAAACAAAAATTTCAAGGGGGATATCCCTCACATTAGGGCTGCTAGGTATACTTTCCCATCGACTTCAGATCCCTTTCCCTCCCTTCCACATTTCCCCTCGACTTCACCTCGTTTCTCCCTTCCTTTTTCCACTCCATTGGCCCCTCCCTCTCCTTCTCCTCCCCAAGTTCTTGAAAAAGTATCCCCCATACGCCTCTGCATTGGCATGACATACCGTATTCAGCATCCTCTATCACAGAAGGCGCAAATACGCTTGGTCGCCGAAAGTAGGAAATGGCAAATGTGTAAATTGCAATATGGTCACTACCTTCATTCTTACATGTTAGGTACATTATGTACACTGTAGACACGGCACACTGTGGTGCCCCTTACATCGAATGTTGTTACGAGAATTTGATCCAGTTCAAAACTCCAGACTGCGTCCTGTGTAGCCTAGTTGACTACATACTACTTAGGCCTACTAGAGCTATACTCCGATAGGCCTTGCCTAGCTTGACCAGGCTGCATGTGGGGTTTGAACCAAGCATACTGTAGTCTCTTTAACATGTGAAGTTCTCTCTGCTAACCTTGTTTACGTAGGGTCTATACAGCTGAAGATCTCTGCCGATTCACGAGCTTTTTCCGACTTTCATAGAATGTCAAGTTTGCTCTTTGACGAAGATGTCGTTCGCCGGGTCCAGGGAAGCAAGGTTCGACTTGGTCTGGTATTAGAAAACTATGACAATACTTCAGAGGAGGATAGTGAAAGCAATTCTGATTCAGATGAAGAGAGTTCCGATGATGAAGGTCCGAAGAGAAAGAAAGGACATGTCTTGGTGGCATGGTACCCGAAAGGAAGGACCGAAGTTATCCCCCATCATGAGGTATTGTCTGAGCGCCTAAAAATTAACATAAATGCTATGCATTCATATTTTCTTTCCCACATGACATGAGGAAAATCGCATGAGTGAGGAAAGACAGGACATGCTTGAACTTTGAGGCATCTCCAGTCCTTGCTGAAAAGAACGATCAGAGCAATGTGCTCCAGAATGATGATGAAAAGTAAAGATGATATAGGACTGGCCCCTACATAGGGACTCATTCTCAGTAATCATTAAAAGGATACTGGCCATTTTGTCGTCAGTATAGGGTATAGAATAAGCAGTATGTGGTGGCCAGATTGGGAAACTTGCAACTTGGATGGGGTATGCGTCGGTGGTCAGTGCTGCTGAAATGTTTGCGTGGGGTATAACATCCTGTGCACACTGCACAGCAAACTTTCCAATCAGGTTTGGCGGTGCCAGCATTTAGTATTGGGATTTGGGGGGGACAAATGGACAAACTTGGGGGGCAAAAATTTGGCGCACAGTGTGAAATGGAGCTCAGTCAAAGCACAAGCATACAGAGTGGGGTCCAGGGAGCCTGTGTCATAACTTCTGTTGGTGTCCTGCAGGCCCAAAGCCCAGTGGGGGAGGAGCTCGGCCTGAATCTCTGAAATTTTAGGATATCTCTGGGACAAAAATTAATTCTCAGGATAGGTGCATCATGAAATTTTATGCAAAGATTCCAGGAGATTTAATTTGGCTTTTCCTCAAAGATACTAAGATGAAAATTTAGGACCGGTTGTGTGCAGGGACAAAGCCCAGCTGGTGCTGTTTTAAGGGAAATTCCCAGAAGCTCCCAAATCCCTTGGAAGTTCTTAATTTCACATTTATCAGGGTGAGAAATTGAAACTCAGAATGGGTATACTTCAAACATGAGAACGTGCAAAGTGGGGAAGTCCAAAGGCAAAGCCATTTGGGGTTCCAGGTTAAAAGCCCCTGGCAGCTCTAAAGTTAAAGATATTTCTGGGACTTCCTAAAACAGAAAGGTAATCGCAAAATTATGATCGTAAACAAGAAATAGACATGTACAGCACAGTATTTATCATCTTTTCACCTTCACTGATTGGAGAAGAGACTGGTGGCGAAGGTTCAGACTCTCTGAAAATGCCCTTGCTCCCATCCTTGGTTCTGCCACTGAGGCTATGTAAACAATCTCTACTATGAATTGAAAGTAAAATTTGCTGATGAACCAAAACTCTAAAGCTTGTAATATGTTAGTGTTACTGTAATGTTTTTCTTTCCAGGAAGAATCAAAAGATTTGGAAACCTCATAAATTGTCAAGGATATTGTTCCTTTTAGTTTGTACCAACAGCTATACAGCTCTAGCTCTGACACCTATTTGTTCCAACATTCTATGTTCTGACGCCCCGATTTGTTGCTGCAGTGTACAGTACGTCATGTTCAGACACCCCATTGTAATTTCACTACAGTATTAATTATGTCAAGAAAAAGCAGTGCACTGGACATAATTACTATGAGTGTATGCAGAGGAAATATAAAGGAGATGCAAAAATGCACCATACTGTAGGGTCCTTCTAGGCCCCTACTCTTGGAATATAGGTGTCAGAACACAAGGCAGTCGCCGTACGTGTCAACAGTACTGTCAAATTTGGCAGTGACTGATGTGGTATGTACTGTAAGCAGCTATTGTACCTGGACTCTGAAGTTTAAAAAAATAACCTTAGGTCTGTTCTGAACTAGCAGTGATGGAATTGTTCAAGATTTAAGGTGATATGGTAATGGTTCTAGTTTTCTTTTTTACTGTACAGTAATTGTGTTGTGAGGGACATATATGCATATCGAGAGCACCCTATAAGGATGCATTTCAACTTCCAACTGAAGTAAAAAAATGCTATGACACCAATTATAACAATTTTTTTGACAAATTAGCCTGTAAACATCAATTTTATTTTGCATCAAATGTTCCCTTACTTTAAAGGCCGCAGTGACACATCGCCCAAGACATTTTCAATTCTCCCAACCACTTACTGTACCTCTAATCAGTCGCACATCCTGTCTAAAAGGATTCCACTGTAAAGTACAGTGTGTGTTGCCAAAACAATAGGCCCCAGTGTATGCTGCGTAATATGAGCTACTCTGCAGTTGGTAGCTGCATCTTTCAGATTTTGTGTCAATCAAAGAGCTGAACCAATTGAGAATTTTGCTAAACCCCCAGCCAAACAATATATGGTGAGTGACTATTTAATTAGCAATTGCAATGTACCACATGCCGCAAAATGTTCACTTGTGAATGTATGCACATGTAGTGCTTGTGCAATTTATGTTGATAGCTTGCACTGTAGCTCACTCTGAATCTAAAGGTAAAAGAGCCTTGTGTCCTTACAATAGGGTGGTGTCCAAAGTACCTACTTCCTGACAGAATATGTTCTATGGACAGTGTGTACAAAATTCTTGTTTGAAGAAAAGGCTGTTTGCGTTTCCAGCATTGAGTTGTATTTGTAGAGTCCTATAGATTTGTTTGACAACCAGGTTGCTCTTTGTTTCAAAACCCAATTTTTAAGGTTTGGAGATCCCATTGTAGAGATGGACTGGCTCATACACTGTACCTAAGTTTTATGTTAAAGCAATGCAAAAGTAGGCACTGAGTGACCACTACTAGCTATTAAATATGTGTCGCTCACTTTTGTACTAAAGGATTTAGCTGAAGTTGTAGAAGTTTAACTGGTGAACACTGGGGTTGACTTTTATGACTATATGGTAGCTGGTCCGTAGCATACTTCTAGCTTCCCCAGTCGTAGTAAACTATACTTGAGGCCAGTATGCACCTTCGATTTTTGTTGCAACATATCAATCATTTGAATATCCGATTTTTCCCTGCATCTTTACAGGTAGAGTTGCACGATAGATCCCTCCTTGCCGGTGATCTGGTTCAGAGGTCAAGCTCAGATAGCAGTTGTGGACAGCTTGGAACAGTTAGGATGGTGCACGTCACATGCCACCTACAAGCACTTTCTACTAAACAGATTATCTACGATGTTTCCAGTTCGAAAATTGACCAGATAGTTGTGAGGGACTTTCAGTTACTGTATAAATGGAAAATTTGAACATTGCTCTTGTATAGGAGTGCACATACGACCTGTACAGCCTCATAGAGGTTGAAATAATAGCTGTACAACTACTGCATTGCTTTGGTGTCTCTTTAAGTCAGTATAGTGTCTTAAGTCATTGGTGAGGAGGCAAGAATAGCACAGAGGGCAAAGTTACGCAGAATGTCCACAATCGTTTTTCCTTTAAAAGGATCAGAATTATGATGCAGCTCCTTTATAAGGAACGGTGCTTGTAATTTTGTAAAGTTTCTTTTAATTGCATTTGAAGGATACTTCTCTAGCCCTCAATCTTAACCACTGGCTGTCACCTGGTCTAGTGACAATAGACCCAAATGGTGTAGGGCTCAAGAACCAAGGAGAGAAGAAACTCAAGGTTTTGATTTTGAAGGGGAGATTTGTGAACAGAACTCTCATATTTTGAGAAAAAAAAACTTATAAAATCTTTAGGGAAAGGTTTTTTTTCTGTTTTATTTTTATTCTACAGCCTATTTATTTAGGGACAGCTGTTTTACTGGATTCTTGGATAGGTGAAGTGGAGGACACAGTAACAGAGATTGTGGTTATGTTGAAGAATGGAGCAAGGTTTGTTGAAAGTATCCTACCGTAGCTACTCTCAACTATATGTGACTGAAGAGTAAGCTGTAGTTGAAAAGGATAGTCCAACAAGTTACTAGGGTTTGCAGGCCTTGAATTCTGAGGCGTGCGAATGAGATTGCACGCCACCACTCCCCTCAATTCACTGGGAAGAGTGCGATTGTTTGCACACCTAGAAAAAGAAGGGCACTAAGATGAATGTGTTACAGTTTAACAAAAAGCACACCTACAGTACAGTACCACACTCCTTACTTTTCCTGAGGAGTGTGATTTGTAGCACTCCTGGAAAATCTAAAACTCAAGGCCTGGGTTTGACCATATTCCTGTTCTTTGCTACGCAGCCCATGTGAGAAATTCATACTACTAACTATCTCCTCTGCTCAGATGAATATGTAACTATGAAGAAATGTTTTACTACGTACTTGTAGATAAGATATGCTTTACTGAGCTCCAGAAGAAGGTTCAGAATATTTGTAGAATTTTAAAACGTAACTCAACAGCCACACGTAGCATACTAAAAATAGCAACTGTCATGAAGATATTTGATACACTTTGCACTGATAAGTATTGTATGTTTGGTATGAGGGGAGTGACCAAATATGCATTATTTTGTAATCAATAGATTGGAACAAAGCATTAGATAGAAATAGAAAAACCCCATGAATTTTATTGTATCTAAATTTCTCTCCCTTTGTCTCATTTTTTTCAGGTGTGCTCTCACAGAAGGGGCTGCAAGCAAATTAACTGATGTACATGACTTCACTGTTGAGGTTGGTAGTCATTAGACAGTGACACTTCACTGTAAGTTTGTTTCATTGATCGGTCAATCTCTTCAATCATGCCCCATTGTTCAAAGACATAGTATTTCAAGACGTTTGAAGAGAAGCTTGGATGTCTGGTATTTTGCAGCATGAAGGGAGACCCCATCGGCTGCGAGCACCATGTTGCTGACCTAGAGTCAATGGTGGCTATGGGGTGAGAAACTTAGTTTTGGGTCAGAAGGTGAACTGATCTGTCAGTCCTGTACGTATGGGATTGCAAGTTATATTGTGTGGTATATCTATGCTTCTCTCTGTGTTACAAAGATCAAGTGTGTACAGGGCCTCTCCCCAAACCCACCCATCCCCACCCCTCTTGGCTCATCTACCTAACACTTAATTGTACATTGTCAAATTGGATCTCATGAATTCATGAATCATTTCTGTGGTTTGACCCTGATGGACATAGACAGATGACAGCTTTTTGATTCTTTGCTGATTTTATATGCTTACCTTGTCTGAACTTTTCTTTGCCACGTAGGATACCATATTTGGCGAGAGTGATGGCTTTTATCCAGGTCAAACTTTGAGAGGGAGGGCTACCATTTTCAAGAGTGCTCGATGGCTCAGTGGTCAACAGCCTATAATGTCAAGTAAAGCTAATTTCAGAGTTGTGGTGGAAGAGGTGAGTATGATACTAAATGGTGTGTAATATCAAACCAGGTGACTCACATAAATTTTGTTTAGTTTTGTAGGTAAATATACTCACATCATTGTGCACTCAGAAATCATTGGTTCAAGGCCGTTATATTGAGGATGTCAATAAGGCAGTGCGTTCCAGATTCCTTCCTTTACTTGCATTACATGGGAGGTAATGTGTCGCAAATTTCATAGCTTTTCCTTTTTATTTTCGATAGATGAGAACCTTATGTGATCATGATTGCATGTGTGTGTGTGAGTGGGTACTGTATGTGTGTGTGTTTGTGACACTTATCTTTTGAGTGTGGTATCTCCAGATAGGAATGATGGATGCCTTTCATACTTGGTATGTAGGTGGGGGTCAAAGGTCACCTGCTGTCACCAGAGGTCAAATACCGAAAACTTTGTGCACGCAGTATCTCCATGTAGGAATAATGGATACTCTTCATACTTTATACGTGGGTTTTTCATATTAAGAGGAAGTATGCTATTGTTTTCTATGGAGGTCAAAGTTCATCTGATTTCACTAGAGGTCAAATACTGAAAACATTCTGCATGTGATATCTCAAGGTAGGAATGATGGATACTCTTCATAGTTGGTATGTAAGCTTGCCATATTTAAGAGGAATATCCTAATGTTTGTGGTAGAGGTCAAAGGTCATCTGGGGTCACCAGAGGTCAAATACTGAAAACCTTGTGCACACAGTATCTCCAGGTAGGAATGATGGATACTCTTCAAACTTAGTATGTTGGTTTGAAATATTGAGAGGAAAAATTCCGATGTATTTTGTGGAGGTCAAAGGTCATCTGGGGTCACTAGTGGTCAATTACCGAAACATTTTTTTCATGCAATATCTCCAGATAGGAATCATGGACACTCTTCATACATGATGTATAGGTTTGCCATATTGAGAGGATAAACGTTATCCTTTTTGTGGAGGTCATCTGAGGTCAACAGGGGTCAAATTGTAAAAATTTTGTAAACACAATATCTCAAGTAGGGAAGCTTGGACAGATTTCGTATTTGGTATGTAAGTGTACCACATTGAGTAGACGAATCCTAATGTTTTTTGAATCGGTCAAAGGTCAGTTGGGGTCAACAAAGATCAAATTGTGCAAACCTTGTAAACATGATATCTCAAGAAGGGAAGCTTGGACAGATCTCATATTTACAGTAGTATGTAGGTGTACCACATTGAGTAGAAAATTTCTTTTGTTTTTAGTGGATGTGAAAGGTCATTTGGGGTCAACAGGGGTCAAATTGTGAAATCCTTGTAATCACATATCTCAAGAAGGGAAACTTTAGCAGATTTTACGTTTAGTATACAGGTGTATCACATAAGTATACAAGAATTCATATCATATTTCATATCCTTATCCACATTCCTTTGTTGTACTGTGTGGTCATTTCAAGAGATATATTTTGACTATTGATGCATTTATTTTGTAGATTAATTTAGTCAAATTGCAAGTCAGATGGCAGACCCGTGGTATAAGTGGAAGCAAGAAGTTGGAAGAAGAAGCATCTCTGCCACCTCCCGTAACAATATCAGGGAGCCAATTAAAGAGGTGAGGCTGGTACATCATGAGATGTTTACCGCACAACCATTTAAGTATCGCAAAACAGATATCAATAACACAGAAGATAAGAACAATTTAATGCTAGGCTACACTGATGTATATCGGGTATACCAGAATTGTCCTGACAGCCCAATTACATATTTCTCTTTCTGATCAGTTTGCAATACTGATGCACTCATTGTACACACACTGGACAAGATACAGGTAGGAGCAAGTAGGAAGCAATTCAGAAGTTGACAAAGCCTGGATGCAAGTTTTGCCAAAGTGCATTCCCTTGGGGATCTCAAAAGTAATATGTTTTTTTTCTGAAAAGGGGACAAATAAAATTGGATCCTAATTAACATGAATGGGCAAAATCATGACTGTTGGTAAATATGTACAAATCACAGGACGCATCAAAATTTCTAGTATTAGTTGATAAATGCATTCACTGCAAAGTTCATTTGATATCAAGCAGAAAGAACAACAAATTCCATCCAAAGCATGCAACAGTAAGGCATACATCAGTTCCAGTGTGAAACAAAGATTTCCTGTTGTTGTAACTGATACTAATTTGTAATGAATGGGCTGACCTGTAAGCCTGAATTTAGGTTGTTCTACCTCATAAACAGCTGACCTTTGACCCTGAAATTGGTACGCCACACCTTAGAAAGAGCTGACCTTTAACCTGGAATTTATTATGTTATACCATCAAAATGAGCCGACCTTTAACGCTAAATCTAGTATGCTAGATCTTAAAAAGGGTGACCTGTAACCCCAAATTCAGTATGCACTACCCCAGAAAGATTTAACCTTTAACCCTGAATTTAGTATGCCATACCTCAGAAAATTCTTTATGTTTTACATCAATCAGCCAATGTCATAAGATGCAGTCTGGGTAAGCCTTATCCCTGCAGTGCATCCTGTAGGAAACCTGTCAATATCTTATTATGTCATCACCTGTTATCATCAATTGTATGTATTGTTACATATCACCGTTTGGGCAAATATCTAGGACTGGCGCCTTACCAAACAGTACGTATATATGCAAGATGTAGTATCCGTGAGGTAACAATTATAAAACAACGCCACCTTTCAACCTTCTCTCTGTGCTGTATTTGGGATCCAGTATGAGAATAAAGAGTGAAACCCTAACTTCTTGTGACTTTCCTTTATTGGCTTCCTCATAGCTTTCAAAATACCACACTAGATTCCTTTCAACTTACTCATGATGTGTCTTCGAAAATCATGATGCTTTTTTTTTTGACTGGATGATCTGATTCTTAGTCATCATTTGCATATCTCATCTGTCTTTCTCATCAGAGTCAAACCACTCAAGTTTTTCTCAGCGGATAAAGTTCAGGTTGGCGACAAGGGCATCTATCAGATACAGGACAATGATTCTACCTCCTTAGGTCCGGTGCTGAAGGGCTCTCACATGTGTTACTCAAAGCCAGAGAAAGTGCACATCATCAAGAAACTTGCCCCACAGAAAGGAACACCAGATGCTATGAGGAATAAGGAAAACACAAATGGAAATAAAACAGGCAATGTGAAACTCACTGAAAAAACTTCTGTGGCAGGTGAAATATCAGAAACTCCTCAGAGGGCCTCACCGTCGCCATTTCACGAGGAGGAAGCATCTGTCGATGTTATGGAAGCTGCAGGGAGAGAAAGTTGTCCAAGGAGGAAGAAATCCCACAGGAGCAAGGAACAACAAACACATCCATCAAGAGAAGGGAGTGACAAGGAAGAACTGGTAGAATTAGCTCATAAGGTCAAGTCTGACCTATCAAGAGATGTGAAGTTGTTGTGTAACCTTCACAAGGAACTGTGCGAAGCATCGGATGGGATCGTGGAACTTACAAGGAGCTTCCAGCCATTGGTCACTAAATCGTCAGGAAAGTCGGCAGATGACATCAAGCAGAGGATAAAAGGGTTAGAGGAGGCACATGCACAACTGCAAGATCAAATCTGTTTGACAAAAAACCTCCTCAGGGACAGTGAGAAGAGTCTTGGTGATCTAGAAGTGATGAACCTCCAAGCTGAGACCATTTTGGAAGATGTAAAGAAAGCTAGATCAAAAGCATTGCAGAATTGCACCTCTGACTTGCACCAGTGGAAGTCAGAGAACCAAGATGGAGTTTCGAGCGGTGACGATCACAGAAGTGAAAGTGCTTCAGATGCTTCCTCGAATAGCTCTTCAGAACACCAAGAGAAGTCCAAAAAAACAACCACAAGTCGAAGGAGAAGAAAGCAAGGACGTGGTGGGGTAAACAAGAAGAGGAGTGGTTCGCTAAAAGTTGGCAACACAGAATGTGTAGAGGTAACCCACACTCACACTCTAGTGGATGTTGAGTGGCAGGTTAGTGGCACAATATTTTTTGCTGCCTTAAATCAAAATGTTGGTAGCTTCCAAACTCTTTATTTCTTTTTATGTATTTAGTTTGAAAGATGGGTAAAGAATTTTACACAAAAATTTATTCCCAGCTTAGACCAAGCAAAGTATCAGCATGCACTGTAAAAAACAACACTGAGGTTTCTGTGCAGAGTTGTTATGACAACGTAGAATAAATATCAGCTGAAGTGCATTATCCAATTGTCCCTTTGCTTTTAAAATGACCATGACACTTAGACTGAAACTCAATGAAAACAGGTTTTTCTTAATATTTGGACAATTTGATATTCAAACTTGCCTTTTGTGTACTTGTGACATCATCCAGTGTTTAGCAATCAAAGTTTTATGTTTCACAGTTGGAAACTCTCCTTTGAAAAATCTTTGTTTTTGTATGACATCAATACGTCATATGATGTGGTGTAAGGAGCAGAGTCATGCATGAACTATCTCCACACAATAATTGAAAATGCATCTACTTGCACATACTTTCATGGATTTATTTTTTGAAACTTGTGCACAATGTAACTTAGGTAGTGGGCCATTTGAGGTATTCAGGGATTTGTGGTACAATCTCCCAGGTGAGCCTTATTGCCCACTTTATGCAATTGTGCAAAATTCTCATCTTCCTCCAGATTTTAATGTGCAATCCTATTGGTTTATTGCAATGAGGCATTATTATTGGTACCCTCAGGGTGTTCATAAATTTTTGATCCAAGGTCATGGGGCTACGGGCCAATTTATCTAATTCTGCAAAAAAGTTATTCTCCTATAGATTCCCGTGTACAACGTTGATGTTTTGACATGATGGTTCTCTGCTAGTGACACCCTTAGGGTGCTCAGACATAGTGTGTCCAAAGCCCAAGATTGATGGAGGGCCTGTCTTCAGCCTTAGATCCCAAATTTAGGTTTGTTCAGTTTATTGTGCCACAAGCAGAGTATCATAATGACAAACCATCGATATTTTGCACACATGTATGACAATCTACTCTCTTAGAAACATTTTGCAGAATTTGTGAAATGGACCAAAGGGTCCGCACTGGACCATGGACTTCTTTAATACCATAAACAGATCACTAACAAGAATCATTATGACAAATTGCTAAGATGCTGCATCATGCATGAGCAAAGCAAAGCAAAGCACCTTGAGCGATTTGCTAGCATTCTGTATGTCGTAAATGTTGGCTCATTTTAATTTGCTCAAAGTTCTTGGCAGATAGGCTTCACACAAACATGTCCATGTACCATATCTGTGTTGCAGTCTCAAAAAAAAAATTAAATGCTGCATTCACTTGCTTGTATTTGCTGGTAAAATGAAAACTAATGAGTGTCTGGAGCTCGGAAACTTGAGCTTTGGATGCTCAGAATGTCAACGTTTGAAAGGCTTTTGGTGTGAATTCACCTTTAAAGAATGAAGATCAGTACCATCTCAAGATGATTTAGAGTTCTATTAAGCCTGTATTTCATTTCGAGTGGATGGTGATAACTTTAGAACTGTACCTTTTTTTGTACCTTATTTCTTTCATCAGGATGGTACCATGGAAGCAAACATCGAAGCTTCAACACTGACGCCTGTCGACCTCCTTGAAGACATGCATTTCTTCCCCGGTGACTTTGTCACGAAATGCGGAGGTGAGTGTCTGCAAAGAGTTTCCGTGCAATTCAGGTACCTGTAGACTGTGCCCACATCAGTTAGCTGCTAATTTTTATTTTCTTGCCATTGGTGTGCAGACACTATCTCTGAACTATCTCTAGAGAACAGGCTGTTATGATGGCATGAGATTTTTTTGACCTTTAGTTTCTCTTCTTTTTTTTGACAGACAATGAAGAAAATGTCTACGGTGTCGTAAGATGTCTAGATTACAATCAAAGAACTTGTGTGGTTCGATGGATCAGAAAGCCATCTCAGCAGGTTGACGTGTGAGTTGTCATAAATTTTCTTTTGGATGATTTAAAGGCTATATAAAAATAAGATTTATGCCGTCACATTTATGCGTTAGATTACACATCTGTATGTAATTATTCGGCATTGTTGACTTTATGTGCATGTATCGTGTACTACACCAGTTATATTGATATCTTATTCATCCTTCGTAATATGTGAACAAATCATATTACTATGGGAAAGTATGGTATTACATTGAAATAAAACAAAGGGAGTTTAAATTTTATGCATCTCTTTTAAAACCTAGCAGGCCCTGAGTGATCACACAAAATTTCAGGATCTCTAATCTTGATCTTGATGATGGACCTACAAATATTCAAACGTTTCCATAATGAAGCCCCTACAATTGCTATCTCATCCTGCTTGCTTTGTAACTGCAAGCATCTCCTACTCGGTAGCAACATATTCAGCTGTCGTTATTCTCTAGTGATTTTCTTGTCTGACAATTAATGAACTTTACGTCAGATTAAGTCTTTGTTAATTCATACGTAAAAAGCGATGAGCCTGGAAATCATTCCTAGTTTCTAATATGTGTGAAAGAAATGTGTACAGATATTGTCTGTGCTAAAAGTGGAATTGTCCGTCTTTGTTGGAGTCCTAAGGTCATAGTTTGTGGGAAAGTCTTTCTTAACAAAGTAGAAGAAGGTGATCAAAATGAAGCTGAACAAATAACATACAGGTACAGCATATTCTAATGGTGCCATGGAGTAATAACTTTGGTCTGGGAAGTCAATGACTTTGTTAACAGAAGTAGTCTTTCCTTTTCGTATTTCTCTTAGTCCACTAAATACCGTGAACATGTTCCTCCAGAAAACCATCTAATATTGTGATTATTTTTTGCCTGAGCTCTCTTCATATTTTGACCATACTTTCCTGAGACCACTGAACATTGAACTCGTATTTGTCTGCACCCACTGAATATTTTGACCATATTCCTCTGAGCCCACTGAATATTTTTGGCCATATTCCCCCCAAGCCCACTGAAAGTTATGACCAAATTTGTATGACACCACTGAATATTTTGACCTTCTTCATCTGGCATTACCCACTGAATGTTGTCAACATACTCCTCTGAGCCCACTGAATATTTTGACCATATTTTCTGAATCCGCTGAATGTCGTTACCACATTCGTTATCGATTCCTTGATTATCCGTTTATCTCAATCAGACCAGAGGTCATTGGAACAGAGGATGTGAGTGTCTACGACCTCGTCGAACATCCAGATTTTCAGATCAATATCGGAGAGACAGTGGTCAGAATTGGTTACAGCACAACATCTCCCTCTGAAGAGGAGAATGATGGAATCAGTGAGCGACCTGTAGCAGGCCAGGTTTGTATAAAACTGGCAATGCTTGAAAGTTTATTGTCCCTGAACAACAGTTATATACCTGTTTGGCTGTAAAAAATGTAATACTTTGTCTGGATGTCATCTGATGCAATGTATTGTGAAGAGGCTACCTAAAGTTACCTCTGAAATTACACTACATTATCAAGACTTTTGTTGGATTTACAGGTTCGCTGGGTGACAGAAGATGGCAAAGTGCTGGTAGCGTGGGTGGATGGTTCCGAGTCAGCTGTGCATCCTCAAGATCTTTATTTATTAGAAGGAAGTGTGAGTGTTATGAAGGAATCATTCCTTTCATGCCTTTATTTGCTTAGTGCAGTTTTATTGGGACTGCTGATAGTGATATGGATATGGTGGTGGTGACAGTGGTAGCATGGATAATAGTGGGAGTGGTAAACAATGAAAATGATGTGGCTGATAATAAGTATGGATAGTGGTGGTGGGAATACGAATGTGTGGTTGTGCTGGTTGCAATGGATAGTGGAGGTAGTGATATAAATGTTGGTGGTCACAATACGTGCGGTTGTGTTGATAGTAATTTTGATAATGGTGGTTATGATATGACTGTTGATTGTAGTGATATATGTGGTTGTGGTGTATAGTTGTATGGATATTGGCATTAGGAGCATGAATGTTGGTTGTGGTGATATGTGCAGTTGTGGTGATCTGTGTGGTTGTAGTGGTAGTCATATGGATACCAGTGGCAGTGGTATGCTTTTTGGCTATAGTGATATGGTCAGTGGTGGTTGTGACATGCATGGGGTAGCAGTGTGCTTTATGGGAGGCTTTAGGGGGGACAGAATGTCCCTGAGTGAAAATTGTTGCCAAGCATCCCCTAACAAATTTTGCCCAACTAGCTCTGCATGGCTGAAGAAAAGCTGACAATAGGCTGCTGCCATTCTGAATGGCGCAAGAAATCAGCACCATTTTGCTCCATTTTGTAGATGAATTATCAAAATGCCCTGGAGGGGGGAGACTGATCCCCTTACTTCAAACCCCACCCTGGAATATGAAATTGTGTACTAACTTTACACATGGCCACCCCCACCCCTCTAGAAAACTTGTGGAGAACACTGGGTGGTAACAAAGTTGGTGAGAGAAGTGATTGTGGGTGGTTACAAAGCACTGTGATCAGTGGTAGCAGCAATATTGATGATGTTGTTATTGATGGGTGTGATGTTGTTGGCCAGTGATAAAGATGATGTTGTACAGATGATGTGCATTGTGATGGTAGTGAAATTAATAGAAGTAATGTGATGTAGCAAGAGCATTTATCAACAGTCAAAGTATATAATGAACGACTTTGTTTCTCATCTCTTGATCACTTCTACTTTTGCATCTAATTAATTAACAGCTTATTTTCATTGCACACAGAGCTCTATCTCCAGTAGTGATGAAGGAGAGGATGGTAGCTGGATCGAGGAAGAATACCACCAATCAGAATCTGATTCATCTTCATCAACTTCTTCATCTGGCAGCTGGGAGACGGTGAGTGATCACTCTGACTCGAAGAAAAGAGATGGTGACTGCACTATCGATACCAAAAAAGAGGTCGATGGTGAGACCGAAGATGTCACCAAGGATAAAGAAAGAGAGACTGGTGTTAAAAGTGACATTGAAAAAGTAACCTCAGATAATGCAGGGATTACTTGTCCTCCTGAAGCAATTTCAGAATCAGATGTTGGTCTTTGGAATGAGTCGTCCAAACCAGACCAAGCCAGCAACTCATCCTGCCTCGTCAAGGATGACAGTGTCACCAATTTTACAACTGCAAATGTCAATAATGAAGATGTCACGGATTGTTTTGTCACAAACAATCAGACCACCAAAGCTGTGACGCTTAGTAATGAATCAAATGACATTAGTGCACCAACGGTGGAAGGCTCAAAAGACAACGATGTCAATGTCAGTGCAGGTAGGGAGACGTTGATTGATGCACCATCCATGCCATCCTCTTCTGACAACTGTGAGATAGCCAGCTTAACCCCAGAGAGAGTTGAAGAGATTGCAGTAGAGAATGGTCTTAGCAAAAGGCAAGTCACTATTTAAGCTAATCACTATTAATGTTAGTCACTGTAAATGTTAGTCACTGTTAATGTTAGTCACTGTTAATGTTAGTCACTGTAAATGTTAGTCACTGTTAATGTTAGTCACTAGCTATGTTTGTTGCTGTTATTGTTAGTCACTATTAATTTTAGTCACCATTAATGATAGTGTAATTTGTGCTTGTATTTGAAATGGGAAGAAACAAAGATAGAATGCTAAGTAAACATTTTAAGAGCATTGTACATCGTAAAAACAACCCTCTCAGCTTCCCCCTCCTCTCCCCTTCCACTTCCCTTCCTTTCTTTTCAAATGTCTCTTCTATTCCATATCCACACTACATATCCTGCAACCTTGCATGGCGACATGTCTTTGTGTCCCAAATTAGAACAGCTAATCAAATGATGTATTCCTTAAAGTTTCAACACTGTTGTATAGGTACTTGAATTCTCATGAACTTCGATTACCTGTACACGAAGTTGGTGAATGACTGTATTCCATATGGATGCAGTAATGCAAATATCAAACTTTTCCATTTTAAGGTGATAATGGATAAACCCTAGGTAAGGTGATGTCGTATTATGAATGTGAATCTCTTGTTATAATCCAGGGATTCCGATGTCACAGAATTGTTGAATCAGGCATCAAATGTTGAAAGAAAACATGAAAGTGCCTCTCCTGCAACCATTACTGCTGTAGCAGAAAGTAGTGACAGAGGCAATCAAGTGCCATCAGGGACTGAGGTGCCACCACCATCAGAGACAGAAGTGCCATCAGAGACAGAAGTGCCATCAGAGACTGAAGTGCCATTAGCTACTGAAGTACAGATGGCAGTTGGATCTTCTGATGACCTAGTGACTGAAGTGCCATCAGGAAGAGAAATTCAGATGACATCTGCCTGTTCTTGCCAGAAAGACTTAGCTGACTCAGGTAGAAGTGAAGGTAAATGCTCTAAATATAAGTAACTTGGATGGTGTTGAAAGAGAAGCAAAAACAACTTTCTCAAGGTAACTTTTATTGAGTCATTTGATGTTGGATTTCTATTTAGTTTGTATGTAAAATGTTTGTGCCATTTAACAATGCATGATAACAAATACATGTTGACTGAGCTATGAAATTCAGTGATGAACCAGGGTCACTGCAGTCATGGAAAAGTCATGCAAATTTTGGAAAATTGTTTCCAGACCTGGGAAAGTTTTGAAATTCTGAGAAAATTTTTCTAATTTTTTGGAAAAGTTATGGAAATTTACACAAAGTGACATTGTTCCTTTCCACTGGTAATACCAAAGTGTATCCTCACTGATAATATCAAACTTTGTCACTCTCATCGCCTGATATTTGCTTTGGATTTTGCTGCTATAGTTGAAAACTTTGTATAAGAAATGTGGTGGAAAGTCACAGAAATACTTTATTTGGTCTTGGGAAAGTCATGGAACTTGATTTCCAAGAAACTGCAGGAACCTTGGATGAAATCAAATGAAAAAGAAAATGATAATGTCCATATCAAACCAGCTTTTTTAACTGATAATCATTATCACAAGAATTCTTTGTACTTTTTATAAAATTTAATCTTTTTTGATTCCTCATATTTTCATGAACAACAACAACAGTACATTTACTTTTTAATCATTAGATGTTTTTCATACCCTTTCTATAGGATTGTTCACAATGGTTGAATCTGCCCCAGCGAGCCATCGTTATTACGACACATTCATCCAACCGATGGACCAGAGGAAATTTTCGTCTGCCCTGAAAAAAGAGGTATTTTCTCTCCTTCACAATGTACCCATAGGTTTCATCTATCAAAGAGAACGAACAGAATTCTTTGATGAAAACTCTATTTGATCTTGGTTTGGTTAGAAGTACTGCTTACTAGTGGCACACATACATGTTGCATAGCAAGAGTGTTGTACAGTTGTGCAGGGGCAGAGATTTTATCTGAATGGACATCACAGAAACAACTTAAAAGTTTTATGTGAATTTTAATTGGTACATGAATGTGCGAGAGCATATCATCCTAACTATATGAGTGACAAAAACCCCCCAAAAAACTGTTCAGATATATCTTGTGCAGTTCAATCCAGCAAAAATTTACAAC
This sequence comes from Stichopus horrens, assembly GCA_009801055.1. Lineage (NCBI taxonomy): Eukaryota > Metazoa > Echinodermata > Holothuroidea > Aspidochirotida > Stichopodidae > Stichopus > Stichopus horrens. Next base: position 26,446 of record VJOZ01016002.1, on the reverse strand, counting down.
ATTGGTTTTTTCTTCCGTTTCTTTTTGTTGTGTTTAATGTCCATTTCAATTTACTTCAATCTTCTAAGCTACTTTAAAGAATCTTGTTGTCCACCAGGCCACCAGATACACTTGATTTAACTGGTGTTGGTTGCCCAGTGGTTATTTCGATGATCTCGGACCCCCGGGTGACCGCTAAATTTGATAAACCGCATTGTGTGTGAAAAGTTGCTCTCAAAGATGATCTTCACTGTGGTGCAGTAGTTCACATCAAGAGCTGATATTAATGTGTCCCCTTTCAATCTTTATTACTAGATGTAATGACAGGGTATGCCCTAGCATAGTTCAATATGTTTCATGATCTTTTGCTTGCTGTTGATGAAAGGAGGAGCAGTAGGTGGAGGGGGGGGATTGGGTTGAATTGTGTGCTGTGGGAATTCCAAGAATGACATCTATTAAACCTCAGGTAGTTCATACAAAGTTGATTCTCATATTAATTTTAACAACAAGTTTGAGTTTCAGTCTGATGAATGACAGTTCGTCTCTTTCTTTCTCAGGTGCAATTGTTGAGAACGTCACTTCCAACTGGAGTCAAAGTTAAAATGTTTGAAGATAAAATGGTAAGAGGTTAATCTTAAGGCAGATGAGAAGCATCAAAGTCCTCGAAGAGGAATGTCATTGGACCTTTACCGTCACATTTACTTATTTGGATGATAAAGTTAATTTGATCAGTGTTATATCTTTCAATGGATCTGGAAGTGAACCTACTGTACAGATCACTAAAGATGTATTCAGTTAAGATGGACCATCCAACCTACATGCTTTTAGAATATTACCAACTGAATGACCAATGACAGTATTTCAAGTGACTCTTTACTTATCCAACGTCTTCTTACACTTTGGACTTATTCCTACTTTTTCCTAAGTTTTCCTGAAAAATCCTACATTTTCCTACTTCATCCTGCTGTTCGACTTGCTGCAACCTCGCGAAAAAGAAGAATTGTACAATCTGTTCTTCAAATAGTACATTGTTGTATACTATAATAAATGGGGATGGGGTGGGGAGGATGGTGGTTAAGTCTGTATGTAAAAAAATGAGAAATATCGTAACACACTTTTGATCCACATGATCCTAATTTTCTGTTTCATCAAGAACTACCATCCTACTTCTGTTCTGTTTTCTTTCCTGGGTCCACATGTAAACCTGAAAGGATTCTTGGAGTAATTGGGATACTTTTGTAAGCAATAAGTTTGCAGTTGCCAAAAATGTGTGAAATTGCCTTTAGTTTATTCATATCACCCTCTTAACATTTAGATTTCATCTATCCACTTTGTTTTGTATCTGATAGTACCTCTTAATACTCATGCATGTAGTATAAGGGCAGTCGGATTGGGAGTTTGGGTGACAATGAGTGGTGGTTGCAAGGACAGTGTGATGATAGTGTGAGCGACAAAGTTGATGAATGATTTTATTATTTTGATTATCCTTTTCACATAGCACCTGTTTTCAGCTCTGATCGAAGGACCTACCGGCACCCCATATGAGGACTGTCTATTCTATTTTGATGGTCATCTCCCAGAGAATTACCCCCGTAAGCCCCCCGTGGTTCACTTTCATTCCTACTGTCCCGGTAAACTCAACCCAAACCTTTACAACGAAGGAAAGATCTGTGTGAGTCTCTTGGATACGTGGACCGGGAAGGTAAATATGTTCAGCATGAACTGTCAATAAACTGTAAAATTAGACCTAAAATTTGTGTGACGTGCCCCTGGAAAAGAGCTGGCTTCATTCAAAAGATCCAGAGTGAAATGTTTAATGGAAATCTGCTGGCATTGTGGTTCTATCTATTACTGTTTTTTAGATATGGTTCTTCAAAGTTTGATGAAAATGCTAATATGATGATGTGGAGTATTGCACATTGTCAGTATATCTTTTGTTTGGTCTTTCTATATTATCTCTTAATTACTTAATTTTACTGAATTTCACATTGGTAAGTGGTGGATTTCACATTGGTAAGGGTTGGAGGGTGCATTTCAGATTGATAAGGGTAACAAACCCTTATTTGTAAAGAAAAATATATATGCTTCCACAAGAAACCCCTCCCAGCATATAAAATTCTCAATGTCCTTGAGATGAAAAATAAGAAAACAAAGAATAACTTCAGACATACCATATAAGTTCCTCTCCTGCCATCATAAATTTGCTAGCCATTGTTTATTCATGATGCAGGTAATAAGACAAAACTTTGGCCGTAAAATGGTCACTATTCGATGAATTTTGATGGAATTTGAATCTTTTTTCAAAGTTTATCATAGCTATTAAAGCCAATATTCCAAAATTTCCATTCATTTTTTGTGTCACACAACCTTTAAATCAGTGAGTTGACACCCTAGTTCAGCTGATTCATCTCTGATGTAGAGTTGGAGGGAAAGAATCCTTAAAAGTTGTGGAAGAATGGAAACAAATAGTTATCAATCAAAGTAACTGAAATGTTTGATGCCTGATTATGATGCAAAGTCCAGTTCTGAAACTGTGTCAGCTTTGTTTTCATGGTTCAACTCTCTGGTCCCATTAGGGTTGTGCTTTCCTCCGTCAGGTACAATTCCCTAGATCTTTTATATTAGCACCAAAGCAGTGTAGGTTAACCCTTTATTCTTTTTTACATAACTGTTATTGTTTATTTATGGTAGACCATTGACAACAATCCTGATATCACTAAAACAACAGACAAGAGGGGCCTATCATGCGTTACTCCATCTGCCAAGATACTGCTTTATGGAGGATTGGGAGCTTAGATAAAGCTTTTTAAACTACTGTTTGCACCTAGTTTAAAATTCCGACCAGTTCATGGTGTGTCGGGAACCCAGCTACCCGAAAAATGTAACTTCTGTTGGATCATGAGTACATTGTGAAGACGTAATGCTACATTTTACTTTTCATGTTCACATAAACATCATATGTCTTTAGGTATGTATGAAGTGTTGGCATGATAAAGTGTTCTTAATTAGTTCTGGCACACATTTTGAAATTTGTCACATGTACTTTGGATGTGGATACTCTGAATCCAGTCAGTATTTTCAGAACCATGTCCTAACCGGTCCATTTGGTCGGGCACCCAGGCATCCAGGTACCGGGTGTAAACAATAGCTGTTTAAGTTTTCTGAGCAATTTTCCCCCAAATGAGCCAAACACAAGCAGACTAGACTAGGACAAAACTAGGAGTAACAACTGGCTAAACAACCACAACCATAACTAAGACATAAAACTAAAGCAGCACATTTGGTTGATACTTACTAAATATGTTTGGATTTTGAAGAAAACAACCAGATGGCAATTGCTTATATATTAGCATCATGTGTCAAGTTTCACATCCGATAGTTTTGAAAAATGTCAACCTTTTGAATTTTGTTATGCTGGCTTGTACTGACTGCATGCACATGTCTTAGCACCCATGTGGAAACGTGTCTGATCTCACAAATTTTGAAAACCGGATTGAATTGTTAATTACTAGCTCATGTTCATTTGTATATGATACACAGGTGTGCTTGTGCTTGAACCATTTTGCATTATCATGTATTGGAAATGGTGACAAGTTTGGAAAAATGTAGCAAATTTCTTGAAACATGCTGATGTGCCCCTTTAAGGCAGTGATAGAAAAGCCACTTTAAAATTCAGACTTTAACTGTGTACCCCACCTTTTTTCTTGTTTTGTAAGGAAACAGGTCACATTGACATAACAATGTTTACTGTGGAGTTAGGGACCTATTGATCAGAATCTATGTTGTCGTTTGGCCGCAGGGTTCAGAAGTTTGGACTGGGAAGTCCAACCTGCTTCAGTTGTTGGTTTCTATCCAAGGATTGATCCTGAACAGGGAACCTTACTTTAATGAAGCTGGATACGAGAAGCACAGAGGGACAACACATGGAAGAGAGAGCAGTAGGATGTACAATGAAACAGTATTAATTAAAGTCATGCAGGTGAGATTTAAAATCAGTGCGAGGGCAAATTCTATGATGTCAAAATAAGGGATATAATGGGCAATGCAGATGAAGATATCATTTATAAGTCTGCATAGAGTAACATAATACTTAGCATTGTCATCTGCAAAATATCACCTTCAACTATAAAAGCATGTTCAAAGTTATGACTTCAGAATGATGTAAATGTTTAATATTGAATTATCTCTCAGAAGTTTTGTGTTCTTTGTTTGACTGCAAGGTTAGGAAAAAATGCAATACTCTACTCAGCCGCAACATCAAATAATTACATGACACACTCTCTTCTCTCCTTTCATTTCACAGTCAGTAACCAACCTTGTTACTAATCCCCCGGCTGTATTCAGAGAAGAAACGATGGATTTCTTCCGAGTCCGTGCACCAAGGTAAAACCAATCGTTTGTAATGTATGTGTGTGTAGGTGGTAACCCCCATCCAAGTAAAGATCTGTTGTATCATTGTCCCCTGTGCTGTTTAAGCTGTATTGTTGCAGAGTACAAGTAGTGTTTGTCTTAGCCAAGACTCTTGTCACTCCTAGACTGGAAATACCAGACTGATTACACCAGACTGAATATCCCAGACTGAATATTCCAAACTACTCAGTGTGAATTTCCTCAAAGTAGTGTTGTGAAATAATACCAGGAGCAGCTTTAAAAAAAGTGTCGTAACTTATCACAGCTTCCAAAATAATTACAGATCTTCAAATTTTGTTCACTGGACACAACAGTTCAAGTCATTTAAGAGTTACCTGATAAGTCTTATAAAGGATCTGATATCTTGACTCTATATTCATCTGCCAAATGAAGTGTCTTCCAAGGCAAAGCTCACCAGTGCGTTAAATTTGTTTGAATTTATCTTTTGTTTATCAGATTGTCGTCTAGAATTGATAGTTGGCTCAAACGAGCAGAGCAGGAGGAAGTGTCTCCATCTCCTGGCGATGATGTCGGCTTTCCTCTCTTCCCTCTGTCTCGGGGATTCATCCTCAGCGCCCGCAAGGTCACCAGCAATCTCTCGTCCATAGGAAGAGACGTCTTTGCTACTCCTGGTGATAGTTGACAGTAACTCTGTGCTTAGTCAAATGTTTACTGGGTGTGTTTGTGTTGCAATTTGCCTTGCAATGAAATCAAATACTTAACTGAAATGCAATTGAAATGTCTAATACTTGGATCACTTGTTATTACTGCAATCTGACAGATTCCTCTTCACCACCCCATTCCTGCCATAGCTCTTGTTTCTTCCTTTATTCCAAAAAGAAATGTCAGTTTTGTTGACTTTTTATTAACTTCATTGACAACAGAACATCAGCCCTTACACTTATGCAAAGACTGATATAGGTTTAATATTAAAGCTCTAAGAGAGTGACTGTGTGAGATGAACGGTTAATAACTCAACATGAACTTGATGACTCTAACAAAACAAAGAAATCAAAAATATAATAGTCATTGAAGAATCATGTTTGCAAATCCTCATGTTAAGACCTTTTGTGTCTTTGTTTTGTGTGTATCTGTATTCCTCTGTATGTGTGTGATTTCTATTCATGATGTTAATGCTGATACTGTTATGGTCTCACATTTTGTAAGATATTGAAAGATGTTGCACCAAGGCTTTCAGTTTTTGTCAGTTCAAGGCTTTCAGTTCATATCTATCTGATTCATTTTGTGCAATGGGCCTCATTTTCAAAATGTTTGTATGTTAAATCTATTATGTATATGTTTTAAGTACCAATCTTGTGCAGGAAAATAAATGGCTGTAAAATTATCGTACCAAATATGACAGCTGTGAATTACATATAACACTAATAGGCATTACAAAGAGAGTTTGACTAAACTTCATTCTAGCAATGACAGACTTAAAACTTTCCTGTTCAACATATCAACTAAACAAGTTACAGAAACCTGTATTCAAGTTGTAAAAACAGGTCTGTATTTTACTCAACGAAATTTACACTACGCAGATATTCACAGGAGCACGAGAGATTGTGAATATGAGGGCAGCATGAGGGATTGAGAATGAGGGCAGCATCATTTGATGTCTGCTCTACATTTCTTTAGCTGATCATTGCTAATGCGATTGATCATGTTTGTATAAACCATGAAAGTGAGAGTGATGATTTCTGTACAGCTATCCTTGTGGGTATACTGGTGCCATCATGAGCCAATCACTTTGGATTATAATGAGCCAATCACTTTTGACCATCATGAGCCAATCACCTAACAAACGTTCTGGTCATGATCTGAAAAATATAAGATTGTGAATGTAATAACTGTAGCTTTACAGTAATTTTTAATTGTGGGCCTGTTTTTCATTCTGATGTATTTTGGTTTTGCTCAGATGGAGTATTCTCCTGAAAATAGATTCTGAATTGAAGGAGGACACAAGACAATGTTTATAGTGGAATGCTGAGTCAATCACTGTAGAGAAATATCTAGCAAAGTATTGTTCATCAGCAATGATCATAACAATGTTCAAAAACAATAAAAATACTGTCTCTGCTATCCAAATTTTGAATGTTTCATCTAAGTTTCATCCAAGTTTCAAATGTTTCATCCAAGACAATTTAGGTAAATATTTTCCTAAGATTTGAAGAATGCTAGTTAGCTATAATGCTGCAAATTGAAAATTTGGATGTGGGTGTTTCCTTGAGAGTGAAAAGTGACACAGCAAATATTTGTGTCTGATATTGTTGGAAGAATATATGAGGCAAGTGGTATTTACTTTGGAATGGTATCACACCTTCAGTGCTACATTGGAGTTTAGAATGTAAGTATTGAAAGTCTGTTTTTACCCATACTCCACCCCCACCCCCCAAAATACTTTTGTTTTGAAAAAGGACATCATGATATGTATGAACCACAGAGATACAGCCATTTTAAACTGCTACAACATAGTGACAAGGGACACATTTTTACACAAACTTTACGCAATGAGCTTCAGCTCACAATTTCAAGCACTATTGCTATTTGTAGATTACTGAAGTCAGAACACTGCATGGACATAAAAGTTCTGTGCTCTAACGTTTTTCTTCACTTACATTTCAATATCAGCTTATTTATTGGCTTCCTGGTTAAATATCAAGTGTTTTGTTTGGGGAATTTTCCAGGTATTTTGTGCTCTCTTAAGTTGGTTTCTCCAAACAAGTCTTGTTTCTCCAAACATGTCTTGTTTTTAAGTAAGTGATCTGTATTTGAAGGAATTTTGCAAAGACTTTTGTTTACACCCTCAAGGACCTGTCACTTTAATGGCAGCCTTGACAGGAGGTTGGAAATGTCAAAAATTGTTTTATGCATTTGTTTTGGAACAATATTCCCAGGATGCTGAATCACAATGATTAATATAAATGTGAGAGATGATACTGATCAAAAATAAAAGAGAAACAGTAGGACAGTAATTGTCAATTAATTCATGGATAACTATTGATTTATGGCAACTGGTGTTATTTTACATTGTTACCATTCATAGATATGGCAAAAGAAAAAGTAAAAAATGTGGTAGTAAGAAAAACTCCTGTAACATGTAGGATATCACATATACAACAGAATGCTGACATAACCATGGAAACATGGAATTTGCATTCATATCAATAATATGTCATAATTGCAGCACATCTTGCACCTATGATAACATTTAGAATGTGAACCAAAATGCATGTGGTTGCGGTGATGTATTTGTGAGTACTTTTTTTCTGGGTGGGTGGCGAATCTGGCATAATGTGAGTATTTGTCACATGTTGGTCCTTTATGATATTACAGTAATTTATCATGTCACCAATTGAACTGTAAGGATTACTAAATATTACGGACATCTGCTGACCTAAAATGATAGGTATCATGACTCAACGTACTACTGAATCAATGTTTAAAGCTTTCTGTCTTAAGATTCCATATGAATGTGGGTTCTCAAAATTCATGCTTGTTGAACCCAAATGGCCCCAAATATTCAAAGCTTTTGTACTCTATGAGATACACCTGCACATATGAGATCAGTACCCATAACAAGGATGACATCAGTGCACATAACAAGTATGACATCAGTGCACAGAACAATTATGAGATCAGTACCCATAACAAGTATGACATCAGTGCACATAACAAGTATGAGATCAGTACCCATAACAAGTATACATCAGTGCACATACTGTAACAAGTATGACATCAGTGCACAGAACAAGTATGACATCAGTGCACATAACATGTGATCAGTGCCCTTAGCAAGTATGAGATCAGTGCTAGCTTCTCTTCTTGAGATATATACTGTTGTACAAGATTGTCACCCGCTGAACATAGATGTTGACCCAAATGACTTTTGACCCGTTCCACATGAAGTGATGATTGAATGATTTTTTGTATTCAATGTGGTCCATTATAGGCCTTCACATGGAACATTAAAATCTGTCAAATCTTCCACCTTGAGATATTGCATTTGCATGGTATTCACCATTTGACACAATATTGACCGCAAAAGAAAACAATTTTTGTATTCAAGGTGATACAAAAACATGCCAAACACCAAGTACGAGGTACATTTAAGCTGGCGTACTCAATTGAAATACCTTGTTTTAAGTCTTTTTGTTTGGCCTCTGTTGATCCCATATCATCTTTGACCTCCACCAAACTTACAGTAGGTGTCTTGAACCAAATGAGATACACCAACAAACCAAATTGGAGCTCTATCCAAACACCCCCTCTTGATATATTGTGTTTAGTGTTGACCCTGGTTGATTCCATATGACATTTGACCGCCACCAAAAACAATAGGAATTTTGTACATGTTGTAGACCCTCTTACTAAATATGACATCTGTCCAAACGAGCCGCCCTGCATGAGATACCCTGTTTTCATACACGGGCACCCACTTACAAAATCGTGAGTGCAAATGTCACAAATTTTCATTGAAACCAAAAATGATGACTTTAACAAAAGGAGTTCTTTTGTTTTCATTTCTTTATTTCTGCTTTGTTATTTATGTGTCAAAAGAAGAAATTTTTCTGTGAAGCTGAGAAGAACACATCTGAAACAATTTGTTGATTCCAATTCCAACTAATACTGGTAGTTTCTGTAATTTGCAGAAAGGAAGCTTTTTCCTCGACCACAGATACTTGACCACAAAAGGAGAAGACAAGCATCCATGGGTTCATAGAAAGAAAGAAAAAAAAAATATAGCATCTTTGGTATTGAGAAAACATCCTGTTACAACCATAACCTAAAATTAAACATTGCAACTACCACTCTACTGTGATTACTATTTCAAACGACATCCTCTGACACGACTTTCTATTTGGCCCTGGAAATGAAGCGATGATGCCGCAAATGCTTGATCCATTGCAGAGCATGTGATACCCCTGAGGTACTAACTGAGTTAAATGCTGAAATTATTTCCAAAGCCAGATGCACACAATCACCTATGACCTCCCACATTCCCTCATACTCTGTCATCAAGAAATAAAACTAAACAGAATTATTTAAATCCAAACTTGATTCTTCATTTTTTTTTTTCAGCGGCAGCCTTCTTTTACTTTGTTTAAACTGATGCGTATAATGAAGGACAAAGCAGTTGACATTCATACTCAAGAGTTATATTCAACATAAGAATCTAACACCCTCACATACCTCCACCTGTGACCACAGCAAGTGTACACAAAGCATGTCACTACAAGTAGTTCACTTAATTTGTCAGTTGAGATACCACTTTGGTCATTTTGTGGGCAAAAACAATGTCTACCTTTTTTATCCTAATATGAACTCCCTCTTCCATGTCCCACTGGCAAAACTTATCTAAACTTCACATTAAGTTCCAATGAATAATTTTCTGCAATGAAACTGGGAAGATCAGACAACTAGGGTGTCATTTGCCCTCATTACATGGAACATCCAGACTTCATGAGGATGGAAAGGGGGGAGGGGTTGCATTGCACTCAACATGTCATGAATCATCACATAGACAGACAGACAGACAGACTTACTTGTGACTACACTTTGTGCTTCCTGTTGCACTGTCTCTATGTAACCTCTTACTATGAAAGCTGAATAAATTTCCAACTTTGAAGACCACATATCATCATGATATTCATTTTGCTGATTTTTTTCCCTCTTTCCTGCCTTTAATATGTATCTTTTTTTTAGTCGGCATAGTTCCAAATGCCTTGTCCGGATCCCTTATTTCATAATTCACTTAGGTGCAGAACAAAATATCTAAACTGAAAACTCACATTAATAGTTAGCCATTACAACACTTACTTACACAACAGTTAGTTGGACTTTTTACAAGCCTGTTACAGGAAGCAATATTATTTATGCCATCTCCAGATGGTTTCAACTTAACCAAAACCCTAGATTATGTTTTTTTTTCTCTTGTATTCTACTGCAAGACCTACACCAATTAAATTGAGTTCATTTTATTTTCTAGTTAAATCCTGATCATTTCTAGTTTAGTCAACAGCTTTGACACATTTAAACAAATGGGTTAGACCAATAGCTACCCTGGGTACATAGAATGAATGATCAACATGCTTGGTGCTGTGTGTATGACACATTGAGTAATAGCATGCCCACCTTTGAAAGGTATTTTGTGATGCTGTGACAAGCTTTTCACCAGAAGTGGAAGAAAACAAAGTAATATGTCAAGAGAATGTACACAGGTCATTATTGTCAACCATGCTATGTTTCATGACAGACTATCCGCAACTTGTCAAAAGTAATTCCGCATCATACTTAAGTATCTTGAGAGTAACTATTGCCTGTTCTACCAAAGAAAACCAAAAACAAGAAAGTGAAAAAAAAATTCAATTACATTGTAATGAAAATTACAATATATGAGGTGGCATTTACTCAGCATTTTTATACACTGAAAATATTGCATAGCTTTAAAGTATAAAAATGAAAAAGGGTTAGACAGAGGGAATAAAGAACTGAATCACCTGTTTGAACAGAAGCTTCTATTACTAAAGAGAAGACAGATGCAATTCACTTTGATGTGTGTTTTATGTTCCATTTACCCATGATTCTCAATCTGGATCAATTTTTTACTATCAGTGTTATCTTCTACAGATATACAAATAAGGCTAGGACACAACAAAGGTTTGCTTTGAGGGAATTTGTTCAAACACAAGAGTGCTTGCTATTGGATATCAGGTTGCAGGACACTTAACGATGAGAGCACTGTGTGCTCACGAAATTTTTTTATCCTTTCCCCGATTGAAATATGTTAGACAAATGCCTTGTGGCTTAGGAAAGTTTTGCTACCTGAAAAAGCATTTGCAGGCCCACTCAAAGATTCCGATTTCAGTAGCTATGTTTATAAAAGTTTATAAATACAGATGAGTTTGCAAAGGACATTTGCAGTGTCAAGCATGTAAATGTGACATATGTGAGGTATGCAGCAGCCTTGGGTCCTCTGCCCTGCACTGCAGACAAAAACATGGTTATACAATCAATCAAATATGCAAGTATTTCATAATGTCATGTCAGGGTAACATGAGAAGTATGCTACTGCTGTGGTGAACATTCTACGCAGTTTGCTTGTGTTGCTCCGTGTTATCCATTGTGTCACTATTCAATATGAGAAAGTTTGACTTGCTCAAACTGTCATGAAACTGCACGCATTAGACGGGCATTGTTGCTCACACTGTATCAATGTTAAGATTTCATTTTTCTCCCAAACGAATATCACTGCGTTAAATCGACAAGTCACAGCATCAAAATTGTGTCACGGTAGCTTACCAGATACACTGAGGCTGGCGACAAGACCCCTGCGAACAGCCAGCAATAATTTCAAAAACACTGAGGAAGTTGCCTGTAAAACCATGAATGACTATACCATATCAGTCTAAGCTATTGTACAATGATCACAAAATAGTAATGGGTTAGCTGTTGATTAAACCAACACAATACATTGACAAAATATACCACTGAAGAAAAAAAATGGATAGAAATGCTTTACATGGCTACTAAGGAAACAATTTTTAACTTTCAACATGTAAGATGGTGATCCATCACAAGTACTTACAAAAATGCAGCATTCAAAAAGGGTATTTCACACACTGTCAAAACATAAAAAGATAAACCAAGCAAGAGCTTAATGCTTATACTGAAGAACAATAACCTTTAGAACTAGAAAAAGTTTGGTTACACAGGCTAGTAGAGACCCCAGAAATAGGACAAGAAACAATTATNNATATGACAATATTGGCTGTTGGCTATTCAATGTTTCATCTTTTTTTCCATATTAGAGCAGGTTATAGCAAAGGTAACAGACTCTCATATGTTTAAACCTGGAGACAAAGGGTAGACTATGACAAAGACAAAAAGTAAACAAAATGGAAGGAAAAACCAAGGACTGACTGACTATAGAGGCCTAAGTGCTATAAACGTGAAGGACTATTAAGTATGTTTTAATCCTACACACAGCCAGGCAGACAAGTGGAATTATTAAAGAAGCACACACTACTGGAAGAGAATCTTGTTCTTTACAAGGATATGTGTTTCTTTTTCCCACAAAAACATTCAATCCTGTTTGGGATAGTAATAACATTTTTTGTTGGTACATTGATATTTCCTCCCTGTTGTCATCTTGTGAACGTAAATCTTTGCACGACTGGATGAATTGGAAGCAAATGGCAGAATTTCTGAAATATTAACTTTAAGAAGCTGAATTTTGCCATTTTTTTTTTTTTTTCATCATCAGGATATTTTGAGACATACTAACAACTTTAGCAACCGCATGACCTGACGTTTTTAATTTGCTTTACAAAATGTGACTTTCCTTCGCAACAGTTTTCTCCCAGGGGGAGATTAAACCTTTATGCTGATGCTGGTGATTCTGTGACATCGTTGGTTCTGTCTTTGCTTATAAATGTGCCAGTTTAGAGCTGTAAGGTTCTCACAAGTATCAACACTTCACAGAACTTGTTTCGCAAGATGCACTCGCACGCATTTCTGCCCCCTCTACTACCCTTTAAGCAGGCATGGTCTGCACTGTGTTGTGCAACTACTGTGTACAGACACCTCAAGAGAAACTACACACATTAAGCAGTTGTGAATGCTGAAATAATGGTAGCCAATCACTGACAGTGTTTAAAACCAGAGGAACATAATTAGTATGTGAGAGTCTGCATTGGCCACTAATACCTCGTTAGAAAGTAATTTGTTACAAAAAGACTATGAAGGCAAAAAGCAGTATCCAGCCCCCATTGGGTAAAGAGGCCTTGACAACATTATCAAGCAATAAATAATAATCTTCAAGCTTTAAGCTGTCAAACAATGAAATCACATTCAAATTTGTTTGCACTACAAGTACCTGACTCTCACCGGATATTGAATTAAGATGTGCACGAGTTAGATATTGCCTATATTTCACACATACAACAGTCACTGGTAACTCTGAGTGTTCAGTGGAAGTATGCAACTGATATTGCGATGACATTCTTCGCAGTATGCAACTAACAAAACGTTACCATGTACCTCTACAAAGATGGTGTAACATATGGAGGGAGGGAGGGCTACAGTTTTGTATCTCTCCTGACATGAGGGGGGGAATCTCAGTCATAAGCAGTAAATTCCAACTGTTGACACTCAAGTCACGAGCACCTCGACACATTTAACGACACAAGAAGGTGTCACAGCACAAAAAAAAAAAAAAAAATGGTAGCAGTAAGGCTTTACTAATTGCACAGAATGGCTACTTTCTTTCCAGCCATCATCAGATCCACCGACTCGAAACGCGGCGTTCGACCTCTTTGTGTGGCGTCTTCTGGTAGGAATATTCCCCTGATCCAATTCTTCATTCATATTCCAAAATTCTCTTGTGATAGAAGAGTAAATATCTGGAAAGAAAGGCCCCAATAAATGAAGAAATAACACATGAAAAAATGAATA
>VJOZ01016002.1:0-12577 GCA_009801055.1 Stichopus horrens | reverse complement strand
ATAAAGAGAAAAATGTTAACTAATATCAAATCCTTATCTTACAATACATTGATTTACAATCACAGTATGTTGTTCACTTTCAAATGACCAACTTTTACATCACCGGGCATTGTGTCTAACTTAGGCCTCATCTGCTAGAATATGTACAAATGAGTAAGGAAATACACAGGCTTTTTTTTTTACATATTTCTGAGAGATGTATAACTGTCAGTCTGTGAAAATACTGATTGATTCAAGCATCAATGAAAACTCTCTTTCTTTTTATTGGGTGGGGGGAGTATTTTGATAGAAGTTAGATTGTCCAGCAACAAATTCCAGTAAACCATGTGACATTTAATAGCTTTAAGTAAAGCAATCGCCGAGTTTCAATAAAGTAATTTACAGTGCTCAAAATCGGTTACCATCACTATGCTAAGGACATAATGCATGTGTATGTCAAAAAGAACTCAAAACGGTTGCTAACGTCACAACAAACACATTGGTAACAGTGACTACGCATAGTACTACATGACAGTATCATCTTGATACTTGCTAAAGCTCACTCCCCCCAAAACACATACACTAAACCTACAAAATCTTCAATTAATTGTGAAGTGAAACAATTTTCACAACCATATGTGCATAAAGAATGTGAGCATAATTAGATATCAAGTTTGACGAAGACAGCACCTGCCACCGGCTATAAGTTTAATTAATATTATTAATGAAAGCTTCATTTTACCCTTCACTTTGAAGAACATCTTGTTTAGTGGCTCTGGTGATCATTGCATCATCACACTTAAACCATTGGTCCCTGTGCTGGCGGACGTAACACGTGTAGTGACCGTGGTCAAGTGTGCCTAGGTGATTAACCACTGCAAAGAGTGAATACCTGTGAAGATATGAACATGTTACACTGGAGAGTCAAAATCCCTGCATGATGGTTACTTAACATATGTGTCAAATGACCATCGACCTTCAAGGACAATGATTAACAAGTGCAAAATAATGTGATGATGTACTATCGTAATAAACACCGTCTTAAAAATATCACCATCAATCACATGCAATAAGTTGTGCACGACCTTTGGAATCCAAAATCTTTGTGTGAGTATCACTGAAATATCCCATTTCCAGAAATTGTATTTTCAAAGTTCTTTGACAGCAAAACTTCTGACTTTGAATGACCAGTACCCTGAATGAAGATTATGTAAAATATTTTCAAATTATTATGTTAAGTCCATATGTGATCATTCTTATGTTAAGGTTGAGGTACAATTACAAGGATTTCACATTCTGACCTCTGCTGAGCAAGCACAAACTTCCTTTGAAGTCCTGCCAGTATAGGGTAATTTTTGTAACCTCTGTGGCACAGCCACCACACAAGTATGGCATCAGAGACCTAATTAGACATAAAGTATTCAACATGGTTTCCAAGCTTTAATTGTGCATAACTTTTATAAAGTTCAGCGGCTTAGTGACCCACAAACATTTACCTGTTATCGCTAGGATGTCTTCTGTTAGACTGCACGTTTTCCCGTAAGCCACTTGCTCTCCTGTGTGTGGACATGTATGGCGTCATGTCCAGCTCGTGTGGAAACGATATGAATGAAGATATCTTTTTCCTAAGTTTTGATGAATGTTCAAATCTCTGCAAATGAGAATCATGTGACGAAACAGTTAATGCATCATGCATTACCACGAAAAGAAGTTTTTTTTTTCAATTAATTTGAGATTGTTTATTCTGCAAATTTTTCAAAGTAAAGCCAAGAGTTACAGAGGCAATATGTATTAGAACAAAGGAAGATGAACAAAATGTGATTTCAAAACTAATCTGAGGATACCAAGGCTATGTATAACTGATCACAATTGTTGAGGTTACCCATGCATTGGATATCTCCAGCCCTTTCCCCCCCCCCNNCCCCCCTTCTTCATCAAGAGGACAGGCAGACGTGCATCATATGCAGCAATTTTCAATTGTCTGTAATCTATTGGAAACAAGACAGACATTGTTTCTGTGAACCAGTTGCGTATCTACACCTGAGGTCAAAATGCTTCTTGATGTGATTTCAGGTTCTCCTGTGTATTCATTTTTGAATAGAGGATTAGGAAATTAAGCCACAAACTGACAGGCAAACTAATATTATTTTGATGAGGTACCTTTGTGAGCAAAACAGTTGTTTTTGTGCTTCAAACGTACAATTTAAAATTGTGCTGGTACTTCATTCAACACAGGGAGAATTGTGCTACATTTTACTTGGCTTGTGGTTAAATATTCCAAACTTCCTGTGCCATTGGATTTGGCTTAAATCTGGTGAACACATGACTTTAAATTAGGGATTTCTAAAAATTGATGAGGAAATAGCTACAGACCAGAGGGAATGTAAGTGTTTATCAACTTACCTTGAGGTGAAAGCAGGCGACCAGAGGTAATTTTTTCATAGTAAGCTGTTTCGTTGATTCTTGGTAACTCTGGCAACTGTTGCATTTAATTTTAGCACTGCTGCCGAGATATTCCGGACGAGTAAACCTGAAAAAAAAAACAGGATACAGAAATGAAGAGCAAAGGATGAAATGAGAATGGCAAATGCAATGATACAGAACGGACTTTCCTTAAATTCAAAATGACCTATTTTAATCAATGCCCCCAGCTCCTTAATCTTCTTGGTGAGTGCAAAACCTTGAAGTTATAGTTAAGATACACCCATTTGGCGGACATGTGGGCGTCTTGTCCCTTTAGAGAAATACATCTATCACAGGCACAGGTGAAAGCTCTTGCCATCCACCAAAAGTTATACAGATTGAACAAATCTATCTTTCAATGGAAATTGACACTAATTCTCCCATTATCACATTTTAGTGTTATTCTAGTACTTAATAGACAATATGCCACTGCTTACTTGGTTACATTGTAAGCACTGCACTGCTATAATCTGTTTTATGAGAGATTTCTTTATGTTAATTAGCAACTGAATGAATCTTTTATACCACTTGGGTTCACGTCAATATACTTTTTACACCAACCGTGACAAATGCGACGTCTGACGTCTCTATCCTCTCCATCAAATTTTGCTCATCGCAAACTCCTAGATCGGTGTTGACGAAAATGCTACACCAACTCATTCCTGACTGCTATTTAAGAAGCTCATTGGGTTGGTTTAAAAATTTCATGATACTTTGTCACACCTGTTGAATATTGCTTATATATTGATGATAAATGGTCAAACTAAGAGATTCTTCACATATGACACATCAGTGAAACAACAACTACAGAGTAATCAAAATCATTTATTGCACACCTGAGACCAGAACACTTTTTACTATAACGTATCAACTACAGGCATGTCCTGTTCATAGGAAATGCTGCAGTTTCTCACATTTTCAGTGACTGTAGGAATAGATACATGACTAATGAGCGCTAAACAGAAATATTGTCATGCAATGGCTTCCTTCAAACTCCACGAAAAAAAAAACTTTTCCAACTGAATGAGTCCCTTTAAACATCTGAGTAAAGATAACAGATATTCTCGAAAATTTAATTGCAATGGAGTGCTAAGTACTCTTCCATGAATACACAATTGAATGTTGCCCATATTGTCTGCACAAACCTGCTATTTACTTCCATTTGTATACATATACCAGCTGCTATTTATTTTGTTGTGGACAGTAACCTGCTACTTTCTATACACATTATCTAAGTTTACCGGGCTATTTAATTTCATGTGTATACATCTACCTTATCTGAATGTGTCAAGTAGCACCCTTGTCTTCTTATAATTCAATTTCTTACCTGCTTTTCTTACCTGCTTTCTACCTTGTGATTAATTTACGGCTAATTTTTTTCTATACTTTGGATCAGTGTTACACCTTTTCATGACCAAAGTACTCAGACTGAGTAACATGTTTGACACCTGCAAATTCTTACCGTCTTAGACAATCATCTAAAGAATGTGGGACATCTTCAAAACCTGGAGGAGACATGAGTCCTGTCTCTATCTCTTGAGAACTGTTACTGCTAGTACTGCTACCTGATGAAGCCAGAATAAAGGATAAACTAAAAACAGTGCCCCATTCCATCCAAAATCTTGAAAAATGCAAAAACTATACTGAGAAATGAGATATTAAATGTAAGTAATGAAACAAATTCCACATTTGTGAAAAGATGATCCATTCAAATTAGGTAAGAGCAATGTAAGGGCCGGTGGAACACTTACATTCAGGGCCAGATGATTGCTGATTGAAAAAATAATCTTTACAATGTTCTCATCAATATTTTAGTTTTTTGATTACCCAAGCCAAACCAATGTACGGGACATAAGTAGCCACTCTAAAATGACTTAAACATTTAAATTAAACACATGCCAACATAACTCCAACAACCAAAAGACAGACCAGATTCGTAACACACTGTAGGAAAAATAATGAGCAATTTTCTTAAATCTATTAAACTGTAAAATTCTTAAATTTTGGAGGAGTTTATCTGTCTTCACACTTACCTGAGGAGTTGCTATCATTAAAATCTGGTTGTGCTGACGGTGTGGACCCTGCTGCTGGAGTATGGGTCCCTATTGGGGTCACCTGACCTCCTGATGGTCCAAGGTCAAGTGAGATGTCCCAGAAGGGATCCACTGTGACTGAAACACCCCTATCATTGCAGAATACATGACATATTTTATTTCATAGCATGGACTAAAAAAAAAAAAAGTCACAGAAGTAGATTGTAAAGTTAATGTCACTTTTTTATACCACTTTAAAGATAAGTGTGAGTTATATTTCACTTTTCTAAGAAATGAAATGATCATGTACAACAGACCACACATATTTATTTTCATTTTCTGGAAAAAACTGCATAAAGAACTTTACCAGGCATCTCATCATTTGTTTGTGTAACAATCCACGGAAAAAAAAAATTGATCAGTTAACTTCTGCTCTGAGTGAACCATACAATAGAGCAAAGGATGCTAAAACCATGCAGCAGTTATGGGGAGGTAGCCTGTAGTATAGATCTGTTAAACGACCAGGAGCTATTGTCACATTTCAACATTGATATTCACTAAACAGTCAAAGTGGTAATTTGAATGATGATATTCTCTATAAATAAAAAAGTGTTGTCTAATATTTACTATGAATTCAAAGTTGTATCATGATCTAACAAAGAGAGCTTTCAATGAGATAAAGAAAGTTAAAACAATCTCCAATTCACCACTTACTTGCAGACTTGACACATGACGTCCGATTGCAGACCCCCAGTAAATATTTGATCTATTATACAATTACACCGGTTTGGGTTATTCCCTGAAGTGCCATTGTGGCCTGTGAGAAAAGCAAAAAGACAAGGAACACTGATTTTTCTGTCTGTTATCAACTGGCAGCAATGAAATGGAGATACTTCATTCAGCAAGATGACCTGCTGATGCTAAGAATCGGAACATTCTAGCCTCTGGTAGAAATGAAAAAAATTCTGTTAAGATTGAGCAAAATCAAAAGAGGTATGATCCTCATTTGAGGTTAAGTATGTATGAATATTGATAATATCTGTTACATTTTATGGGACCTTATGAAATCACATGTCTCAAAAGTTGACCAAAAAAAAAGTAGCAGACAGAGTTTCTGTTCCTGAGATAGGAACAATGGTTGGGTTTGGAGAATATGTATATGTTGGGAATACATTGATCACACTCGAAATCTATAACAGCAGTATATGGCAAAGGTTAGACCAACCACGTAAAATGTTGCATATGGGACAAAAAAGAAGTGCTACCTAATAAATTTAAGTATTTACTTCAAACACCACACAGGAAGTAGACCAGAAAGGAGGAACTATTACAGCAAAGGTATATTTTTATCATGGGTATTTACTAGCCACTAACCTTTTTGTAAAATGGCACTAACAGTGACACCATAAGGGAGAATCAAACATCTGAATATCAAACACTCCACTTCTTGCATGTCATACAACCTATCACTTCACATTTCTTGAAAATACAATGGAGGTACTCTGGCATATGCTGAAAGACATGGGCCTTGCTGGTCACAGTTTACCATTTAAAGGAATTCTCCACCAACAAGAACACCTAAAGTAATATATGAGATTCTTTACTGTTCTATCAGTTAAACATAGCGACTTTACCAGAGGAATCTTTGTTGGATGCACAAAAACACTTTGAAAGTTGGGCTTCAGCACAAGCCTGAAAATGAGTGACATAGAACTAACAAATAAGGTTTTCCATTTTTTGTACTTCTTTCAGTGGTGAAATCAGTGGACTACTAATACTACTTGCAATTAAATTCACTACTAATTTAATTCACTACTAACACTAATACTGTACTTATACTGATACTGTAACACTACAATTAGTACTAATACTTTAAAACCCGCTAAACTGAGCGAAGGTAAGCTGTGCAATTGGCTCAAAGGTATTTCTATCCTTTGTCAGTTCCAGGTCACCACCATCCATGAGCAATGTCAATAAGTCAAATAATCCTCACACAATTAGCTCGCTCCGAACAATGCTTCGAAAGGTTGGTTTTTGCCGCGCCCTGGTGAAATTCGGTCTCATCACCACGTAAGAGATCAAAATAGTACTGCAACCCACAGGGTAAGATAACCAGAATGCACAAATGCATTGTGGTTTCAATGATTTCATTATGAATATTTTATGCATCTGATATATGATGACTGACATGTATCACGTCTTAAGATGCACAACTGCATACTACAATTAAGCAATGGAACAACTACACATTACATAGGAGATCTGTTAAAGCTTCCCTCCTTCACATACCCTTTTACAAGTTTACAGTTTGGTCCTTGTTGACCCCAAATGACCTTTGACCTCACAAAAAAGGGTTCTTCTACTCAATGTGGTACATCTCTATACTACATATGAGATATGCACAAGCTTCCCTTCTTGAGATATCATGGTTACAAGATTTTCACATTTTGACCCCTGTTGACCCCAAAGGACCTTTGATCTCCACCAAAACCAATAGGGTTCTTTTACTCAATGATATACACCTACATGCCAAAATGAGATCTGTCTAAGCTTCCCTTCATGAGATATCATGTTTACAAGGTTTGAACAATTTGACTCCTGTTGATCCCAAATGACCTTTGACTTCCACCAAAAACAGTACGGCTCTTCTCCTCAATGTGGTACACGTACATGCTACATATAAGATCTGTTGAAGGTTCCCTACTGGAGATATCGTGTTTACAAGGTAGGGTGTTACATGCATACTTACACACACGTATGCATGATTACAAAGGTTATGATTATTATTGAAACCAAACATCAACAAAATATTCAATCTATTGTGTCACAATCGATTGACCCCTAGCACCAGGCTTGCACCTAAAATATTTACCTAAAATAATTCCTTTTCCAAATTCTTTGAGATATTTCCTGAAAATGAGAACAATGACTTGCATACCATCTTTTTAAGAGAAAAGAGAAGCAATGGTGGAAAATCCCTTTAAGATTGACAAGTGTGGTTCTACTCTGTATCCACCAAAAATATGCATAAATACCAACCAAGTGTTGTCAAGGGATTATGCAACCAGTAGAGGTTGAAAGAATCTCACAAACAAGAAAACCAAAGAGCGAGTTAGTGGCTATGACAACACAAATAGGTTAGGTACTTTCTTGGTCGTGCATTTTTTAGTTAATGCACAATTACATAAATGTTAAGGAAGGTTTTCAAGCTGTCCAAAGAGTTGGGCATACCTTTACAGTGTCTATGTAGAACATCTAAAGCTGCGATAAAAAACTCATGAGCATCTTGCTGTTCGTAACCCGCCAGGTGACGAGCGTGAGTCCAGACAAGGTGAAGTAGTTTGTATGGAATGTGAACAGAGCGCAGACCTGAGTAAAACTGAAATAAACAAAGCAAGGGAGAGACGAAATGAGACTTGCAGGATAAACAAAATCAGCAGTTTATTGGTACACAAAATCAATACAGCACAAAACTGGGTTGTTAGTTCAATATATGTGCCAAGTGTGTGTGAATTTTGGTAGCAACTGCACTGAGAAACAAATAATAGAATGAGATCATTAATCCTTTTTTCTTTTTGGACAAATTTTCAACTTTCTAATGATTGCACTTCTTGGGATGCTATGAAAATCTTTGACAACTTGATTTCAATGAGTGAAAATTTTACAACAGGCCTAGAAACTTACATAAAAAGTGGCTAATGTAAAAAGAGCAATAAAACATTGTAAACTGCTCCCTTAATAAAACGAATTACCCAAATACAGGAAATATAAAAACTACCATTCCATATTTTCTTTTCTTTTTGAAGAAAAGAAACTTAGGCAATGTGCTAAGAGAATAAACCATGCAATGAAAAACTATAATACCACTAAGCAAACACAAAGAGGGTGGCAGTAGCAGAGAATACCAGAGAGGGATCAAAGGTACTGTTGCTTGTAAAGAATGCACATGATGTTATAGGGGTACAAGCAAAATTATTGAAAACACTACTGCTATTTGTCTAAACCCAATACTCTTCTGTTAAGTATGCGCTGATCGGTCCCACTGTTTCATGCCACAGCTGATTGCGTACAGGTGTCACTGCATTAACCTACAACACATTCCACAAGCACTGACTGACTTAGTAGTGGTGCATTGATGACTCAAGGCCTCTTCCTCTGTTCAAGTTTCCTTTCTAAAAATATTTTGCTTACCAGGCTGTCACATATTGACCTCAACTGACCTTTGACCTCCACTAAAATTAGTGTAATTCTTGTACTCTATGAGATGCACCAACATACTAAATATGAGATCTGTCCAAGCTTCACTGCTTGAGACATCATGTTTTCAAGTATTTCTAACCTTTAACCACCACCGAAATCAATAGAAATCTTGTACGCAGTGTGGTCCACCTACATACCTGATATAACATCTGTCCAAACTTCCCCTCTTGAGATATCCTATTCACATGGTTTTGACCAAATGGCCTTTGACCTCTACTAAAATCAGTCATTTCTTGTACTCAATGAGATACCCCTACATACTAAATATGAAATCTGTCCAAGCTTCCCCTCTTGAGATATTGTGTTTTCAAATTTTCACAGTTTGATCACTGTTGACCTCAAATGACCTTTGACCAAAAACGATAAGGTTCTTGTGCTCAGTGTGGTACACCTATGCACTAAATATGAGCTCTGTCCAAGCTTCTTGAGATATCTTGAAATATCGTACTTACACAGTAGGTGTCCTAAACACACATACACACAAAGACACACATACGACTACCATGTAAAGATTACAATTTCATCGAAACCAAAACAGTAAGCCTCTTCTACTCAATAAGGGTATCCACAGACTAAATCTGAAAACTGTCAGATCTACCTGTCATCATGCAAATTACATGAGCCCAAACAAACTTGAAAGAAATTGCAACACATTTAAATAGCCATAGTTTGGGGCAATTTAAAAAGCCTTCTCTCAGTCACTTAAAATGACTTCAAAATTTCAACCGCAGCTGGATGTGACGTTAGTACAATGTTTTTGTTAAACATTTCAGCTATGCTGTGAAGTTTAATCTTTCAAGCTTTGCAAGTTGTACATTGGCCTCAATCTGATAAAGAATCACAGAAAATAAATGCATCCTGTATTACTATACTTGACCTTTCCTTCTCTCAATCAAAAGTCAAAGTATTATTGGCAGAACTTCAAATTCACACAGTAGAAAAAAGGAAGAATTGCACTTACCTCTTGAAAAACTATGGACATTTCACAAACCAGGCACTGATCTTTAGGATCTCCTTTACTCTGATAGCGATGGTTGCCTTCCTTCCTTTTGCACTGATGCTTGTCAGACAGGAAGAAATCCCTTAGCAATGGAGTATGAGTCAGGGCTTGCAGAATGCAGTTCATGAAACATGTGTTACCTAAATTAATTAAGCCTCTTAAACCTTTCAAAAGGAAGGAAACAAACAAAAAGAGAAAAAACAAGTAAAGTTTAAAATTTCAATGAATTGACACACACAGTTAAAGCAGACTTGGAGACCATTGGAAATCAAATCATAAAAAATGTTAGATAAATACTTGACTTTACCAACCCTGCTGCTTTCTGCGTACCTTTGCACACAGGTGGCATGCAAGATTTATTCACAAAGTCAAAGAAAAACATGTTGACCTGTGCTGCAAACCTTCTTTCAATCCCATGTTTGCACAAGATACAGCAATAAAGATCAACATTTATCTTTGGAACATGAACCTGAAATTTTGAGTAAGGGCACATTTCATGTCAAACACACAAGACTGAATGGTAATATTTCTAGTAACCAACCAAAACCTAGCCAAATTTCAATGTTGTCCAACAGTCTGACATAAATTTATCTTTGGATTTTTCCCATTAGATGTACTAGGAAAAAAGCATGCATTGAAAAGAAAAGATTTAGATGTAAGGTGCACTTATTTTCAAGATTCACATAGCCATAAATACTTTTTATCCAGGACTGAAAGCTGATCAAAGCTTCCCTGGTTTATATCAATTGCAAGCAGCAAACCTTTGTTGTTCTTGACACAGACACTGAATGCTACGCACAGAATGAGGTGTGCAAAAAGCTCTATTCTTTGGAGGTAACCTACGCACACCTGAACATATGTAGGTATCAGAGAACATTTTGAAACTACACTTCTCTCTAATCCCCACCAGACAAGAAATCGAGGGAAAAGAGGGATAAAATTAATTAATACCTACCATGTCATGTTTACAATCTATATAGTCCCTTCAATACCACACATACAAATCACAGATGGGGTTAGATTATCCTCATTCATCAACAGTACAAAACCATGAAATGTTACAAAATGCATGTTGACAATGTTGTAAAGTTAGCTCGTTACCTATTGTGGAATTGAAAGTAACCTTTCTTCTTCTTGGACTTCTTCTGAGTAGGCTCACTTCAGCCCGTGATGCTTCCCATGGGGTGAACTCCCAACCGTTACAACCTAAATGACAAACAGTGAAAGGTAAATACGTGATAAGTAACATATCTGCACAAAGACATCCACAAAACTTGAATGAAAAGCTCGCTGATTGGTCCACTAGCCTGTCTAGTGTCCTCTCCACTATTTTCTGTCACTTCCTACTTGTATCTACATGGGTGAGTCAGGCACATGCACGGTATTCATTACCCACATGGGTAAATCGGGCACTCGCATGATAATTTTATTACTCACATCCAAAATTACTATCGCTTTCTCAGGGGAAATTGTTGATCCTATCACTGAGTAGATGTAGACACGTGTAAGTAATACACTAGTAACATTCCTCCACACAAATGTGACGTATGGTACTATGAAAATGCCAATGTTAAAGATACAGTCAATGTTTTGTTCCAAAACCTGTGCACCCAACAGGTATGAAGAAAAATTTAACCCGGTTCCAATTTTTTGGGAATCAACGAAAACACTTCTTTTTACTGTGAATCCTACATGTTTTAATCATATAAAGTAGTCTCTTCTAGTGGTAGAAAGTAACAGAGATCCACCAGAGCAATACATTCTTTAAACTTTTCTTTGAACTAAAAGGCTCATTGTCATTTAATTAAATGGAAAAGTACCTTCCTCCCCCACCATCAATAAAGGGAAGAACCAGAATGCACCAATACACTGCAGTTTCCACGATTCCTTTATGAGAATTTCCTATTTTAAGAATCTGACAAGGAGAGTTTGTGTAACATCATTGGTTTTTTTTTGTGATACTAGAGTAATTATCATATCACCAATTGAGATGTACAATGACATCTTTCGGCCTATGTTTGTGACTGATAGGTATCCATCTCAACATGCATAACTGCATACCACAGAGATTTATCCAAGAGCTTCCTGTCTTGAGATGTAATGTGTGTATGGTTTTCGCAAATTGACCTTTGTTGTCTAAAATGGATTCCACCAAAATAACAGGTACAGTATTTTGTAGTCAATTTGAGAAGCACAAGAACGACATCAAACATTACTGTGAAATTTACCATTTTAAACTGAGTGAATAAGTTTTAGCATTTGATACTAAAAGCCAAGATTGCCTTGTAATGATGGGAGTTGGACCATTTGAGTTCGTTTCTTAAGCTTTCTGACATACATACCTTTGAAAGGTTTGACTTAAGGGCACCTTTAAAGGAGGAGAAAAGTCAGGGCTTTTGACAATGAGATATTTCTGTTGAATGTTACACTAGCATGTGGCAAACACCATCTTCAAATTTCATATAAATTTGTTCCTTCCTTCCCAGAATATTGCAATTTGAAAGATAATCGTAACTCATTCAATCAGGAAGTTGTCATTCTATGATCATGACATAACCTAACCACATGTGATTGAAAAGCTTCTTTTCTTTTAAACTGATTTGTCAAATATTCTTACCAGTTACTCATAGATTCAAATCAGAGTATTACTGATTTTATTATTGCGAGATAAACCTCAGTAACTCAACCTTCAATGTGTACAAGTGTGTGTGTGCATTAAAGGTCTAGTGACATGAAAATGACATTTTGAGGTAATGGGTGCATTAGGCATTCAAAATGTTGAAAATAGCCTCAAATTGCGTCAAAATCCGTCAAAAATTGACAAATTTACAGGCAAATTAGT
>VJOZ01015982.1:1612-13800 GCA_009801055.1 Stichopus horrens | reverse complement strand
TGTGACAATCCTGCAATGGGGTTGGATTTCTCCAAGGTGTCTTGATCGATGATCGATGACTATTTGTGTTGGATGGACGCTGAAAAGATCCATCTCACTTAACCGCTCTAAAATTATGAGAGACTGGGATGAATGGTCGTCATGTTGCTTTTCTAACTGAAAATATCCCGATGAAGTCTTCGTCGCTTACCGAGAGGAGAAGAAATGACCGTTTCCGATACCCGTCTTTGCTTTATAGTTTTCATCCACTTAATGGTGATATCATGAATAAAGCACAGTCTGTTTCTTGGAGGGCATTAACTGGAATAACTGGGTGATAAAAATGGACACTGGGTCACGGACCACTGTACCACTTGTTTCCAAATGTCATTAAGCATGCAGGAAAGTTACCCTTCTCTTCTTCCATAGAAAAATGTTACTTACCAAGAGCCCTCAGCATAAAATCGTGGGGAATCCTTAAACCTAATGTGGCGCTTGTATTGGCCTGAGAATTTGTCAAAAATTCCAATTCCATGTGTAAAATCCCCCGCTCAATTGGCATGAGTCTTTTGAAGGGGACTGGGAATACCGGATCTAGGAAAATAATCTAAGAAAAAGTGAGTATCGTAACCTTTTAGATTGTGTGTGAGAAAAATAACTTAAGGATGTTGACAAGCCCCTTGACAAAATGAATCGACAGAGAAAAAAAAGTGAATTAAAGTATTTCTCCACAATAATCGCATGGATGGCTGATATCTTCGTTCAGGCACTTGCCACGTGCACAAGCCACTTGAGCGATACAAAGGTTTGGTAGTCATCGGCAGTTTGACGGTCATCCGAGTCATACAAGACTACATGATTGCTGCCCCCTTTATAACTACATTTTTCGGAGCGCTTAAAATTAAGAGAAGTGCTTTTTTGAGAGGCAAGTAAGAGTCGGAGTACTGCTGGCTACCAAAAACCAAAAAAAAAAGAAGCAATTACAAGCATGACACTTGTATAGTTTTCCAGTGTTATGGCAAGGTGTACCGACCATTCTCCAATCGAAACAACGTTTAATACGTTTGTGTTTGTAAGGGCCGTGTGTTTGTATGGTTTTACATGGTATACGGTATGGTCGCGGTGTATTGTCGTATTCTTACCACGACAATTCTATATTCAGGATGCACTTTTTGAAAGCAGGCAAATCTGTCACACTGCAAGGTTCAAAGGGTAGACCGATGGAGATACTTCGCTAACGTTGTTTATTTTTTCTTGGCTTTCCCTATATTTTCCCAGCAAGCAATTGGCCGCATTTTCTTCTACAGACAACTTAGCTATGGCTGTAACGATGGCACGTGCCATGCACATTCCGTCGTTTCCGTTTT
The DNA here is from genome assembly GCA_009801055.1 of Stichopus horrens. Taxonomy (NCBI): domain Eukaryota; kingdom Metazoa; phylum Echinodermata; class Holothuroidea; order Aspidochirotida; family Stichopodidae; genus Stichopus; species Stichopus horrens. Next base: position 12,454 of record VJOZ01015982.1, on the reverse strand, counting down.
TTATTTCGGATAATGCTCTTTTTCGTTTAAATTCAACTTTTCAAATCGCATGGAAACGGTTTTCTTCCTTTGAGTGGTTTCAAGCGGATAATTTTTAGGATGAGGCGTTCATATAGGTTTATCGGGTGTCGGATGCTCCAACTCTAATCCAATGAACTCATCTAACTGAAAATTCATTAGATTATCAATAATAACCATACAAAGCTTTGTTTTTTTTTTCTCCCGCGTGAAATTTATTACTTTATATATTTTCGAAATACAACGGTATATTCGCTAGCATCAGCAACAAACGTATCATACGTCTACATAGAAACTCTTTGCTGATATACCAACATTCGTTTGGTTTGATTGTCACATCTTGTTTCACGCCTGTTTGATTATCTCCTTTCGTGTCAGATTGAGTATTCAACGGTGGTTTATCGTTCGAAAACTGCCCTTCATCGTGATGAAACTTATTTTCTGTGTCGATTGCTGCTATTACCGAGACACTTTGTTCATCACTGTGTGCCTCTGGTGACACCGTGTGTTAAACCCATATCGATTAAAGAGCTTTGGTATTGAAATAGTAAGGTCGCTGTCTGCTTCGGGTAATATGTATTTCCCACCCATTGGCTAAGACCAGTCGTGGATTTTGTCTGCAGGATATTTTACTTAACATGTAGCGCCCTCTATTTTTAACACTTATATCAACGATTCATATAGTACAACGTAATATTAATGATACACTTTACAAGGCTACCGACTAATGCATGAGGAATGATTACAGAAGAAAATACATACGTCACTCACTTGTTTGAAATGACCCCTAGGGACAACTACCTCCCAGGTCCGCACCTGGAAGCTAAAAAGCAATGAAAAAGCGATCCGCAATTCACTCTGTGTCACTGTTAAATACATTTTCGTATAAAGTGTAGCTGTAGCATACTCCTATTAAAAAGGTAATAATCCATATAATTCAACGATTTGAAAGATTTCGTTTGTGTTCTAAACGTCTCTCTCTGTGGGTGTGTTGTGTCACGGTATTGCACAAGGATAATCTCTTTCCAAAGAGAAAATAGAGTCTCCTGGTTCGTCTATGGCACTGAACTGACTCAATTCTAGCATTCTAGCACTTCTAGCATTCTTCCCTTGGGGGGTACTTTTGTCTACTTATGGTATCTCTAGCCTAGATCACAATTTCATTTTATCATTAGACACACTTTCCGTTTTTCACCGTCTATTTTTAGATTTGGCTTATCATCGTTTTAAAGAAAAGATAAATGAAATAGACGATGAATTAAAGTCTTACAAGATCAAGTTAAGATTAGCATAAAAATGGCAAAGAAAAACAATGTACATACAATGTACATACAAAAATCCTGTTTGCAAGTTTTACAATACGATCTAGACGAGGGTCTTGATTATGAACCTCTTTAAAAGAATAGATAAAAAAAAAACATAAATCAAAATCTTACAAATAAAAATAGATTAGATAGATCAGATTGCAACTTCATTGAAAAACAATGACAGACAACCGTGCATATTTAAAGAGTGAGGTTCCCTCTTTTTGGAAGATTTTGCAACCCCTAAAAGAGCCATATATTTCTCGATCATCTAGGCTGTATGCAGATTATTCCCATGGCTGAAATAAATTGCGGGCGTTGCTCTTTCCCACCTTCTGCAGGGAACTATTATCCCCTGCTGCTTTCTCTGCGACTGTTCTTGTTCCGCCGGCCTGTTTCCAATCATCACGGAGTCGGTTGGCCTTCTTGCGGTTGTACATTATTATTGAGAACGATAGCACTGTGCAGATTGCCTATGTATAACCCATATAGGCATAACCCACATTGCCTAGATGGGTCCCAGATAGGACACACGGTGTAAACGATAGCTGGGTTCATAAGTGAAATTTGGGTTCCAGCTATCTCATCTGGACTCCATTAAGGTTGCTCATCTGGGTTTCATACGTAAGTCCAGTTACACCAGTCTGGTGCCCATCCTGGGTTCCAGATACTTTGCTGGGAACTTCAGACTTTTATCAGTGACGCTCAAACGGGAGCACTGCTAATAGAGTCAGAACATTATCACTTACTATTTGTTTCATGAAATTTGGTTCATATGGTACCACCGACAGGAATGGTTGTTTCCTTTTGGTAATGTTGTCTTTTATCAGCTAATAATAATAATAATATGTGTAAAACAAGTCCATGAAATGAATGACAAAATCTCTTTTTTGTTACAGATGTTGCTTCAGGATCAGAAGTCCAAGCTGACTCTCGGAAGTTATACAACATTTCACGTTAGTCGTGCTTTGAGAGGAAAAGATACAAATTCTCACATTGTCTTGGCCATGATAGTACAAGGAGACAAGTATCTTCTGAGTAAAGAAAGTGCAAAAAAGGTTCATAAAAATCACAGGTTTTTTTTTAAATGATAAGTAAATGGTTAAGAAGTTAATAGTTTGGTTTTATTCTATGTGGTCTTGCTCATGTGTCTATAGCGAGAAGATGAGATCATTGATCATTTTTTAAATAAGCATCGCTAGAACTGAATATATCCAAGTAATAATAAACTTACATGTGGTAGATAATGATCCTATCGGGTAGAAATTTTCAGCACTTTCATTAACATGGACTGAGATCATTGTTATTATTTGTGCCTCTCTCGATAAATTTTTGCTTTGTTATTGAAGATTTTAGTTGGGTGTCAAAAGTTGTTCTCAGTAACCTCTCAGCATGTGGTTTTTATCCAACTGTTAGCTAGCCATAACGCATTAGAAAGAACAGAACTTCTGTTATTTACAATATCCGTACTAAATTAAACAATACTCATACTGATGCTACGGTGAATGTAGCTGGAATTTTTACTATCAGTATGTATTGTTCATACATTTCATGTAAACAGCACATTTTGCCGTCGGTTCTATGTCAGTTTTATGATCCCGTATACGCCAATCCGACGTCCGTTACGAAGCCGTTTGCAAATGACGTCGCCAAAGACTGCCATCGTACGCTTTTTGAACAAAAATTCGACCTCTCAGTGTCCATTTAAGGTCAATTTATTTGAAGTGGGCAAAAAGACTACATTATCTTTTGACTTTCGTCTGATGTCGGTTTTCACTGGCAAAAAAGAGATTAATCAGAATTACGTCTTTTCGACGTTGGACTTGCCTTTGATAACTAAAAGACCTCAGTCCGGCCGATTGGACCAAAAACAAAAAAACGATGTCCAACGGAAAATGTTGACATCCATTATCTGTGTGCATTCTCACTAAGACTAAACGCAAGGTACAACAAGGAAAGAAAAGGATTTCATCAAACAAAATTGTACACAGTCAGTTTTTAACGACTTTAATACAAATTTTTCTCCTCCGTTTACCTGTTACTGATAAGCCCGAAATACCGAACAACATCTTGACACTGTGCAGTAGACTATGCACACTATACACCAGATAGATACTGCATTTAGGCTAGTGAATGACGGTGAAGGTCGTGGGACATGAAAATGATATTTTTGGGTATTGGGTGTAATCAACATTGAAAATTTTAAAAATATCGACAAATTCCAACAAAATTCATCTACGATGACCAATTTACAGGAAACTTAGTGTGCCCTAGGTGTATTATGAATAAACATTGGCTAAGTATCCAAATTTGTGACGTCAAGAGAAGAACTCCCTTGACATGTCTTATGATAATCCTTTTCTTAACCCTTTGCTTAACTTTGCTAAAGCTTTATTTCAAAGACATTTGAGAATTTGATATCGCGGGAGGGTTTTATTTTGAAAGGATGTATTTTCTTAAAAATTATCCATATCACTTATCAATGTGAAACTCAGTAATTAAGTAACTAACAGGCAAAATGTGTTGGATTAACAAAATAAATACTGATACTGTGCAATGCTCGACATCATCTGTTTTGCAATTATGTGTATTCATTTTTTACAACAAGCCATGTTGTATTGCTCGAGGATCATTTAGTTAACCCAATCACAAGTCATGTTGAGAATCACATGCACTGGAAAATATAAAATCTCATGGATGTCACCTCCCACCTCAGTTCAGAGGGAGGGGGATATCATATCACAACGGAACTGTTTTCTAATATATTCGAGCAAACAACCAAAAATATTGAGATTTCAGCTTTATGGCTGCTCTAGTGATGGAATTTCCTCAGCAGTAGTTCATACTATATTAATGACACATACTTGTAATCTCGCGTTTGGTCATGGTAATTTTCTTAACACTTAAAAATTACCGAGGTCATCTCGATAAAAGTATCACGTCCAATGTGATTTTATAAATTACCTGTCACTTCTGTGTTCCGGTGTTACTCGAAGACCATAAACACACTGATATTAAATACTACATCTTTTTAGGAATAAACACCATATTCTTTCAAACAATACGGTTTCTGTTCAGTTTCTATTCCACCACTCGCGCTAGTCACTGTTATTTATAAGTTATATAATTAAATAAAAACAATAAACTTCGATAGGTTCTTTCTTCATCTTCCTAAAGCGTTTGATACAATTGACAATTACAATTGATAAGATTAAAATTATTTATCTGAAAAACAATAACAAACTACTTCTCTGAAAGGAAACATTTTGACAAAGAGGTATTTAAATGTGATGTTCCTCATGGCTCCAATTTTGGACCCGTACCTTGTATGATGGGCATGAATCACATAATCTTTATTGCGTGCTTTTACAAGCACTTATGTCACTACATTTACTGTTTTGTTCAGTAATTGTTGCTAATCGTTTGCTTCGTTGATATTTTCTCCTCAATTTGTTGCTATCTTTTGTAGTTTGTAGAAATTGATCACCTGTGTGCTGCTAGCAGAGTTACTCACCAGTTTAGGCTCACAAAATGCCAAGATGTTGCCATATCTGATGCAATGGTAGACGTGGAGTTGACGTTATCACAAGGAGAAAAGAACCAAACAGCTCTAATTCTTCAGTCTAAGGTGATTGTTGCTGAGTAATTCCTTTGAAGTAGTATTTCCCGGACTCCTGTACTAAAGCAACAAAACATTGAAGAATATCATGGAGTGATTTATTTTTTCTCTGGAGATATGATGCTAGTATTCATGTGGTAGATAGTTGTTGTGGATAAACTTGATAAAAGAGTAAACTGTATCAACTACTTTGATTAAAGAATGAACAATTCAGAACATTGAGATATGTATTTTGTATTATTTATGTCATACTCGTTGATTATATTTTGCTGGTTTTCATTGAATGACACATACTCTGTCATTGTAAGATGAGTAAATTTTCTGATCGGATTTGTCTCCTTATCATGTTTCATTCGCTTTTCAGGTCAAGGACATTCTTCNNGCCTTCTTAACAGGCAGTTAAACAAAGGTAAATGCATACAAATTGGGGAATACCTTCAACTTGAAGTGAATGTACTACTCTCTTTGGTTTTGATAAGCCAACTGACCTATTTTGTTGCTTAATTGTGGCAGTATATTTTCATAGCACGATTTTCCCTTTTGATGTATAACAAGCAATGCAAGATTATTTCACTTCGTGGTGTAATGTATTTGTACTTGCAGATTTACAGCATTATGAAGATATGAAGAAGACTGTGTCAAGAATGCTAACCAAAGATCACTGTGAAAAGCTAGCTGAGTTCTTTAAGCTAACAGGAGATGAAAGAGATCAAATTCGTGTGAACGAAAAACCTGGAATGGTTCTCATTGAAATATTGGATAACAGAAAACTGATAATGTCGGATAAAATGTTTGACTTATATGAAGGATTGAGACAAAATAAACTTGATAGGATAGGAAGCCATGTTATGAAGTACATTGAAGAATCAAGAAAAGAAATGGTTGAAACAAATGATGTTAAAGATGATGCCGAGAGAAAAGTGAGTACAACACGTGAGATTTTTGACAATATATGTCTGACTTTGAGCCCACAATGTGAACATTTCACAGATTTTCATATGCTTAGGTTTTCCCTTCCTTTTAATGTCTAATTGATACTAAACTTCACAATTTAATAGCTTGCCCTGACTTGTTTTGAATTGCAGGCTAAGGAAAAAATTGAAAGTCTTCAAGAAAGTGATATCAAGGTGACCAGAAATGTCGAACTTTTAATGGAAGAGGGATTCAAGAGGCTTGATGTACAAAGGGCGTTGAAACTGTCTCATAGTAAACTAGACCTGGGGAGAAGAATATTGCTACTTGCCAAGGATGACTGTGGTAAATTGTTATGTCGTTATTTCATCCAAATTTTAAAATAAAAAGGGACATTGATTTTGATTCAAAATAATTACGTGAATTACACCACGAGATTAAACTTTACAGTATTAATGGTTGTGTAGCTACAAGAACTTGCAACTTACCTAAGCTCATTTACCTACTTTTTCCGTGTCTCTTTAAAGTGATGTTTTCAGATATTAAATTAAACACACTGTCTAAGTACACGCTAGTGATTAACTGACCACTATTGCTTACCATTGGCCAGGAGAAAATTCCAGTTGATTCCTGTTTACATTTTAATTGCTTTTAATATGCAGGGACCAACAGGTAATTAACAACTACCTGTTGATGTAACTGGTTACAAGTTATTCATGTTAAACCAGTTGATACCTCTTAGTTGCCATTACAACGTGCAAATTATCTGTAACATCAGGTAAATTACCATGTTGCAATATATACTTATAAGAATGTATCCCGTTTTATCCAACAAAGACCCAGGAGATAGATGTGAATTGCATAATTTAGTGTTAAAGAGAACTTTCTGCCGATACTGGTGCTTGGCAAGCTCGACATTGTACTCTTGGATCAGGATGTTTTCGATATTTTTTTGCTGTGACATAGGAAATAAGAATTGAATAAATAAGGTGGGTTTGAAGGTCGACCCTATATTTTCAAATGCCTCGACCTACCACATTGTCTTTCTGAATTACGTAGAAGTCTAGAAGTGAATATTTTCACTGAAACGACAATAAATAAAATCATTTTCTAAATAGTAACTTCTGGAGATATATTCAGATAAAACGTGTAATCAAATGTAGGACCACTTTGCATTTAATCCCCCTACAGAAGCATGAAATCCCCCCTCAATAAAGTGACCTGTTCCGTGGTATCAAACATCACAACTGTGCACACATTCGAAGCAGTTCACGTCAGCATCCGATCCTCGATGTCCAACCCACACTTTTAAAATCAAGTCCACAACCATTTACACCTTTCTGAAGTTGGAGGAGTTTATACCTCTGCCCCTCCTTAACATATCGTAGCTGCGCCACGGAATCAATTGCAATTATAAAAAAAAACCCTTTTAGAACTGGACTCCAGGTCATTAAATATTCAAATCAGCTGAGATCATGGTCTGCAACATTTTAAAGACAAGAATAAAGGTTTCAAAATGAAAGTTCATTTATGTGCCCCATTATGTGTACGAGGTCCTTGCATGTGACTTTTCAGTAGTAGAGTGGAGAGACCACCTCACCGTTGGAGAAGCTAGTCAATTCAAACGTTAGTCTCACCAGGGAGTTGCTACTTCACTGATCTCACTGCCATCTATAAATTAATATTACACATTCATGTGCTTAGACGATATCAGAACATAGTAGCTGTGAACTGCATAAACATGTATTCAAACAAATTATTCTACATTGTATGGGCAATATAGCAAATATAGTGCTAAATTATTAATACGTCACTGACAGAAACTAAGCTTTCAATAGTGATATTTTTAGTTTATTATGTAAATAAGTCCAGATCTGAGTACAAGGAAACAGTCATTTTCTCTTCAGTCTTGACCTTGCATTCCCTGAATGCGCCCCAACATGAGAAATACTAGGACCATAGCAACAAAAGATGCTCAATGTTAAAGATTTAAAAGTGCCGAAATTCCCATTTCCTGGCTTCTCAGAAATGGAAATAACCGGGTCTGTGCGACTACTACGTTTCAGTAAAAAATGCTTGGCACTTACGGTTTCACAATACTGGCATTTAGCAATAAAAATGAGGTCACTAATTTGACTTGATACCACGGAAACGGAGCAGACCGTAGTGATAGTCGAGCGTAAATCAAATTCGAGCATGTAGCAACAGCTTTGGTGGGGTGCATAGGTTAAGCTCCTGGGTGTGCTGAGGCTTTTGTGTATCTCTGGGTGAAAACGTAATTGCCAGAATAGGCAGATTTTGGTTCATAATGCTTCATCAAATGCAAATATTTTAAACAATTTTAATGCATTATGTAATTCGTCTAAACTAAAGACCAAACGAGGTCACTAGGCAAAGGCTGAATATGGTGGGGTGCAGGTTATCATTTGGAAAATTATTTGAAATACGTTGTGGCGACGTTTCACAATCAACCGTTATATTGATTCAATGTACCAACGATTGGCCATTGTACTCGTACGTTGAATTAACCTAAAACCGTTGGATTGTTTCCACTATCCAACAGTGAACATTGGACCAACTTTGGCCAACGTTGGACCAACGTTAGACAGTTTGGTGTATGATTACTCACACTTGTCATCATATGGGAATTAAGTGAGCACAATGTAACTAATTAATGATTTCAAGTTAATTAAATACTCAATTTAGTTTATCGTATATAGTGTGGAGCTTTTATACACCTGAGATGTATAACAATCTTTGTGTAAACATTATTGTCTCTGTTGGTGAGTAATTAAAGGGTTGTGATCAGACTGTCATTATTGTATACTCAGCTGTCTTAAAGTAAACCTATAAGATTTTGTACTTCAGTACACTTAATCCAAACCAGGTAACAATAACAAAATACAGTCGCAGAGTGCTCTGAAGTTGACTTAAAATTTTGGACCATCTATCTAGTAACTTTGTATTTGCTTGAAGAGTTTCAGGCCCATTCATACTTTCGAACGAGATCTGGGCTTAACGACGCGGTGAGAGCGTTGTCCTTGGTATTTTACATTTATAGGGAAAGAGAGAAACCCCTTGACAACATGTTGCGGAAGAAACATACATTAATGTTCAACTACTCATGTGAAGAAGGACCCTGTTTGGTAGAAAGTTACAGAAGTAATAGTTATACATTATTGCCAAGTATATTGTAACATGTTATGATTATAACATATTTTACTATGTGCCATCTTTGGTCACAAATGAAAATCAATCCCTCATGCTTCCTTACATATTTGCACCTAATGAAATTGAAGATACGGAGCAAAATCACAAGACGATAAATCCAAATACATTGCGCTTGTGCTAATTGTGACTAGAATCCTCCAAATCATTCGTAGCAATTACTCGAAAACTTTGATAATTAGTAATTACACCATTTGCTGATGTCAGTGTAAACGTGTTCTTCTTTTTGATGGGGGATGGGCGCATTTCTTTACAGTAGCAATGAATCGAATTTTGGAATATTGTGTCATTTAAAGTCATTTATCCCTTTCTTATTTCAGATGGATTCTCTTCTTTTCCTGGATCTTCTCTTTACAGAGAGCACTACATGGATCAATATGGAGGAGAGCTGCATATTGCTGGTATTCATCTACGTGTACCAGCGGGTGCATTGAACACCGGACGTATCATTAGCCTCGGTGTGTCTGTTGATCCTACTATTAATGGACCAGTCTCAAACGAAAGCTTACGACTTGCGCCATTTGTGAAATTTGGTCCAGAAGATATTTTCTTTGATAAACCTGTCAACCTGATTATTCCACACTGCGCCATGATTCCAAGTGAACAGAGAGGACTTGCTATGTACCCTGGTATAGTAAAAGAAGGTAGTTGTAAGTTACATTTTCGGCAGAATTTATTAAGCTACGCGTGGAAAAAATATGTGAATTTTATTATCTTGTCAAAACATATTTGTAAGTTGTTTGGAAGATGATATGAATTACCACACTTTACATGCAATAGCTAGTGTTGCAACACATCACAGTGCTTGTGCTGTGCTTGTGAAATGACTACCTTTATGTTGTTATATGTGACCAACATGATACAACCCTTACATTTCAGTGGTCATCCTTTCTACTACCAGTGCTTAGTATCCTCTCTTGGATATTTTGTTTGTGTATTTTTCCACCGTAATTTATTCAGTACAGTGTGCGTAGCATATATGTTGATACTTACGAAACTTAAAATATAAATATCTTTTTTACTCAACCCACGAACTTTGTGTGGCGCTTTACATGATATACCTTACTTTAAAAGGGAGAAATTCCCGTCTCGATGTTTAAATTCAAATTGGAATCCTATTTGCTTGTAATTTCTTAATCAGATGTCACTCATAGGGATGATAGCAAAGTTTGTTCTTGTGTTGAAAAATGGATGAAGATTCATAGCTATATCTGCTGTTTTTATTTGGTTTCCATGTCATTTCCCTGGATAATATGGTTATATTACATTGTCAATTATCTTAAATTATGATCTATCTGGAGGGGCTTACTAACCACTCATGGCAAAACTTCTATACATATTCCTCAGTCGTGACTTTATTGATACTCTTAAAACTTGGCTACATTCGTCATTTGGAAGTCCTTTCCTATTCGTCCTTTTGTAGAGAGATGTTCAGAAATGCTAGGTACAATGCCCTATGTGGGTCCAATTTTACAAAACCACACAAAATACTACTACTCCTNNTACAAAGTCTTTTGTAGAGTATTGAAGGTCTGGCACAATAATGATTGGCTATGAGTAGGGTATTTCTCGCGTTTTGAAATTTTAAATGAATGTTCCACTTGTCTCTTAGTCTAGGTGAAATTTACGATAATCTGTCTACTATAGCTTAAGCCATTTCTCCTCCCATATACTTTGAATGAATTTTTCATAGAATAACGACACGGTGCAATAGTCACATCTATTATCTTACTTATGTTGTTCTTGCATAGACCAGCTAAT
>VJOZ01015962.1:0-10110 GCA_009801055.1 Stichopus horrens | reverse complement strand
TATGCTGTATCAAGAAAAATAACTGCAGTTGATCTTATACTTGTCATGTGGATAATTCATGTTTGTTATAATATAACCATGTAGCAAGGAATCACAAAGCCTTTTAGCTTTCTGGTTATGCCTATTCTGTTAATTTCTTTCCATCTGGCTTACACATTGGTAAATGATATCAATATTTTTAAGGAGACAAGATACGTTTCCAAAGTAAAACCAGGTCAGGTCATGGAAAATTTTCACTTGTCCTTGAAATATAGTTTGCAAAAGGGTCAATAATTTAATGCATTTGATGGAAATTGTGGCTATACTTTCAATATTTTGACTTGCTGTAGTTCGGTCAATACTCTAAAACTTGTTTTCATGACACATGTCCTAGAACAGTAGGGCTGCGACATTGTTAATCAGGTAGATCAGAGAAGGTTTAAACTCTATGACTAAACGACATTGCAGTGTTATGTAAAATCTTTGTCCCAGTGATCCTTGGTTTTGATCACTTGACTACATACGGTTCATCACCTTGGCATTATTGGTCGGTATACTTTACAAATGGCATCAAGGCACCTCACATTACGCACGTGATGATATACTTCCTTTTTACCATTGATTTTAAGTATCTCTAATTACGGCAAATAGGAAAGCTCCGTATGTAATACATCACAAAAGGAAGTACAATTACGTTTTTGTATCGCACAACGGCTAGAGTAAGGTTGTCAGTGGAAATATAATCATGTGTTCACAATCTAATGGATTCCGGTTGCCCTTTTTCTCTGCTTGAATAGACCAAAACTTATTCAAGATGCAAAGTTAGTATTCTGCAATAACTACATCACATGCCAAAGTAACCAAATAAACTCATATTTCCATTCACAACCTTTAATACTCTAGCCTCTGTACTTGCTTTTGCTAAAGTATCTCGACTTAACCACACCACACTGCCAGTGGAGTGGTATACTAACTTCGTTTTTGGAAAAAAAAAATCCCAAATCTTTCAATTTTGTTCTCTTTTTCCTTACAAGTAGTTTTGTTTATGATGTCACCGAATATAAGTCTGCATAAGGAAGGTGTTATGCTGGAATTCTAACAACAACCAGTAATGCTCCGTGATTTCAATGATTCCATTATGAGGATCTGTGCTTTATTTAGTTATTTAGTTTGTTGATTCCTTGCGTCAGCAAAGAAACGTATTCAGTCAGGTTGGCGTTTGTGTATATGTATGATCATCTGTGACACTTGCTTGGGTACGCTGGGATGAAAGTCAACTTGGTATGTATGCTCGTCATATTGAAGTATGCCATTTTGTTTTTGGTGGAGGTCAAAGGTTTGTACTTGGTGTATGGATGCATTATGATAAAGTGGTACCTGGGGGTGTTCAAGATGTTTGGGTCCAAATGGGGCCATTTCATGAAATCATGCAAAATTCCTTTTCTCCTACAAATTGTATGGTATCATGTTGAAATTATGTCACATTACTGGTTCCTTCAGGTTGTTCATGATTATTAGTGCCCGCATAAGGACCATTTTATTAATTCATGCAAACTGTTTCTTTCTGCATACTTTGCTTTACAATGTGAAAAGATTGTGATTGTGGTAGTGGAACCATTTGCAATGTTCACCATTTGTGGGTCCAACTTCAGAAGGGGCTATATGGGCCATAAATGATTAAATTGTGCAAAACTATGGATTTTCTTTAGAATGTACATTACAGTGTCGAGGGTTGTTCAGATCAGTACTATGGTAGTCAATTTAATTCGGCTAAGCAACATTTCGAGGAACAAAATGGGGGAAAATGTTTTTGAGGATGTGATCAATCGTGGATTTAACTTGGTTAAGACTAATCGACGGCAGTTAAAACATTAACCGACGGCAGTTAAAACATTCTTCACGCAAGGAACTATAGTGCCCTTGGATCTGACATTGCATAAGGCCAGTAAGTGCAGTATTGTTGGTTGTTGTAATGTTACAGTAACTTATCACATCACCAATTGAGACGTACAATAACATAAAGTTGGTTACTGACAAAGTATCCATTTGAACATGCACAACTGTAAAATAAATATATATCAAAAGAATTCCCTATCTACATGCCAAATATCAAATCTGCAAGATTCCTTCTTGAGATTTTGTTTTGAAAAGGTTTTCCTTACCTGAAATGACCTTTGAACTCCATCAAAAACAATAGGCTATTTGTTTTCAATAAGGTACCTATATATATACCAAAATGTGATCTGTACAATTAAGTCACCTTTAGTGAGGTATCGTTTTACAAGGTTTTCACTATTTGACCCCTGTTGACCCCAAATTACATTTCACCTCACAAAATCTTGCACTCGATAAGGTACATCAGCATACGGAATATGAGATCTGTACCAGCTTCCCTTCTTGAGATATTGGGTTTACGACGTTTGCATTATTTGACCCCCTGTTGACCCCAAAAGACCTTTGACCGCCTCCAAAAACGATAGGCATTTGCACTCAGGTACACCAACTTACCACATAAGACAGGTTTCTGCAATTTTGAAATCAATGTGATCCTTGCTGTCCAAAGCTAAACCAGTGGGCGGTCTGCAGCCAGTATTGGACATCTCTCGTGATAGCTCTGTTGCTACAATCTGCACTATAATGGGTAATCCAATATCCTTGTGTTGCCAATTAATAGTGTAGGCATCTCGAAGTGTCACTACCTGATATGCAAATACATTCGTTTGACTCAATGCTGGAACATACATTAATGGATGGTTGGTGAAATGAACAATCGGAGTTAATGCAAGTGGTTCACGAGGGCGCAGCCCAAGCGCATCCAGCAAAAGCATTAACCGCGGAGAGCGTTCATCCAGCGTTCATACACGGCAGAGAGATTTCAATAACAAAACAAAAGAAAGTTTGGGTTTGTAAATAACTACATTCTTATGGAAAACAGATCACCTTAAAAGGTAACTCGATTAATGATATGAAAAACAACAATGTACGTGCTTGAAAAGAAGTATCACCATTGGGGGATAGACAATGTTCATGTGCGATAGACAAAGTACCACCAATGTTTTATCTAAGATATTTCTGTTCAGTGCTGTTTGTATTCATCCGCCGGTGATTCTACTCTTTCCTCGACCGTTTTTTATCTGTGGAATAATGTGAGGTCACCTGGCTATAATGGGATCCAACAGGAGTTGAAACTGTTTACCAACTATGAATCATTCATACTTTGCAAGAATGTTATGCACTATTTTACATCTAGAACGCTTGAAAAGGGCAAAAATTGAGTGAATACCCCGCCGTTTCTTCTCAGGCTGGCAAATCTCCAATATTAATGCCCCCCCCATTTCGTTAGTGTGGCTCCGGGGCTGTTGATGAGGTTCCGGGCACAAATAAAATGGGACAATAATTCTCAACAAGACTAAACGGTGGCGACAGCCACGAAAGGGCAAGCTCTCAACCTAGACCAGCCCAGTCCCCTCCCATCACTCCTTGCTCGAAATGAACTCCACATAGATCTGCAGTGCAGCGCGCAATCTGATAATTGAGACAGCCAGAGATAAGGTAAACGACAAGGTCGGATTCTCTTTCGTACGTGGGCTACTTCTGGATTCAGTCTGTAATACTCTACCCCAAAAATGATAGAAAGATGTAATTTTTCAGGATCCCGTTTTGTCGGGACCAAGGACATGTGTCTCTTTGACCCATGCTTCGATCAGGCCTTGATGACGTGTTTTAATTAGGTATATTTATTGTACAGTACACTAACCTATCCATGAGCGAACCAATCAATATCTTATTTCCTACTATCGCGACACTACTTGAAGCGGATATTAAACCCCCTGTGTCGGAAAAGGGTTCGAAGAGTTCCACAGATGAAAAAGGATTATCTTCATCTCCAGTAGGATGTACTCTAATCACCTGGGAGGGGGCTGGCGTTTCCATATTTTTTGTATGCTCTAGGAAGGCATGCCCAATTGGATGCGCTCCAAACCAAAGGTCCATTGTATGCGGGTGCACAAATACATTATCTATCCCAGTTCCAATGTTAATTGTTTGTATTAGAAGTAAGGTGCCATCTAAGTTGTTACGCTTGTAAACATATATATTCCTCTCCAGAGGACTTGTGACGTAGATAAAACCTAATCGTGGTGACATACCGAGACCATTGAGGGCATGACCTTTCGCAACGATTTTTGCCCCATTTTGAGTCACGTGAACAATTGATGCCCAATTTACGAGCATTAAAAACTCGAGAGGTTTCCAACAGTTCCTAAAGTATGCATCGTTGGACACATAAAACTCATCCAAGGAGACAGCGACCACGTCGTTCAGGCTTCTGAATCTTTTCTCTCGATAGGATCTCACGTGAGCCAAAGAATTATTTGAGGTCTCTTTATGGAAGCTGAAGACTTCGACAGTTTCTTCGTTTGGTCGATGATTGACAACAAAGAGATAACTTAGACCAGTCACACAATCAAACCAGGTGTCGATTCCGTGAGGGTTGAAGTTTGAATTTTTCAATTCTTCTGGTAATTCCATTTCCAGTGCACCAGCTTCTGGGTTGTCAAAGTCGAATAGGTAGATTTTTCCCACGAATTGGTCATTTCTTGGATCAACATCTCCATTATCGCAAACACTGATTCTTATTCCCGAACTTATAAAGGCGAAGTTACCACCATCGATAAGGGCTATGTCTTCAGACCCAGTAACAACGGGATCCACGCTAAAACATTCACCTGGCCAGTGCGTGTACACGGTCTTATGATATCCCATAATCATGAATAATTTGTAACAATGTTGCATGAGAAAAGCAACCACAAGCAACAAAATACATTTAAAAATCATGGTGACAGCAGCGATGTCTGTTCGTATGTCCGCCAACAAAGGCATGCAATATTAAGGCACAGACGTTGTAGTGTCAAGGATGAATGATTTCGGAATAGTTGGTTTGCAAACTCAATGTGCCTGTGGTATAACGAGGCTGGTTCATACGAACAGTGCTTGGTACTTGTGTTGTCAAGTCCTATACTGTGGTCTCATCATATACAGCTTCATTGTTGAATGGTATGATTACTACAATAGGTGAACGCCGTTGTCCAGTGATGTAAGTTTTGTTTGAATTCAGGTTTTGAGCTAGATCTGATTACATGTTGTGGTTACATAGGATTGGCAACCTTTCTTCCTAATTTACCGTCATGCCCGTATAAATTCATTTTACCAGGGATCTCTGTAAGTATAGCTCCCCGATTCTAACTTGTGCAGAGTACGTATATGGCGGGCAACGATACACATTGGTTTCAAGTGATTTGATATACTGACAGGTGGCCTGCCACAGTACCTCGTGCTTGGTGCTACATAAAATGGCATACAAAAAGTTACACCTTGTAGCTCTTCATAGGCTTATTGTTGTCAAAATCGTATTATAATGCATCGTAAACTGCAGAGAATCGAGACACCAGCAGCAATTTGTGTGTATGTTCCAAAGGTATCTCTGTCAAGGATACATGCTTTCCTACTAAGATAATAAATGTTTACGGTGGCTATTTTCTACTCTGAGGATCAAACAAAGGCACTTAAAATAAATTGTATGTGTTCCCGACAATTCACGCCCCCCCCCCACCCGGACAATTCCACTGGCCAGTTATCTAACCCATTTCCGGAAGGAAATGCCGCGGGTTGGGGGGGGGAGCTGTACGAGGTGGAATTCTTCGGGTTTGGAATTGTTCGGAAGGAGATTTTCAGGAGGGGGGAGGACGTCCGAGGGGGAATTTTCTGGTACAATTCTTCCGGGGAGGGAGTAAATTGTCCAATAGGAATCGTCCAGTCACGAATTGTATCAATTAGTTCTTATAGAAACAGTCCATTTTGCTGAGTGCAAATACTTTAAAGTCTACACCAATATATTTTGTTGGCAAATGATGCTGTTTTAAGAAGACCAAGAAGGATTTCCGGGTGCCTCAAGTTTTCAAGTTTACAGAATGTTATCTAATGGTGGCAAATTACTCAAAAAATATTTGCCGTTCTTTTAAGTTGAAGAGCTCTTAATCAGTCTTGAAATTGGAAACAGCGAAAAATGTATATTGGTTTAATCGCAGATCCTAACATGTTGACGGACTTAGAAAAGAGGCCTATCAGCACTTTGAAGCAGGTCCTAAATTTAACATTTCCTCCACGGTGTGCCTGAAGAGGTGGATGGACCTCTGAGCGAATGAGCGAAGCGACCGGACGGGGGAAGATATTTCAAGTCCTAAAATTAAGCTTTTGAAGCATTTGTATGCATCATCTATGTATTGATCGGTTTATTTATAAAAGTTTTTATAGAGAAATTGATACTTGCCGCCGAAATATGATAGTAGTTACATTATGTGTCACATCGAAACGAACATATAGCCCGGATGTTACATCAGTGTTTAAACACAAAATACTGACATGTAGAAAATCATATTAAAAATTAGATAAAAGAAGTATATACGACGGTTCCAAGGATAGACTGTAGAGGCACCTCAACATAATAATAAAGGGCTAAATTGTCCATTTCAGAATGTCAATAGGTAATGAACATGTAAAAAAACCAAGATCCCATGTTTGATTCCAGCTCGTGCTTCGTTTCATCCGATGATAAAGTATCACACAAGAGCGTTAGTCCAACATTCTTATTTGTGCTAGATCATCGTTAAGGTACGCTATGTCATGTGTTACGAACACTTTAAACGGTCACATAGCCTGAAAGTTTGCAGTGAAACGAAACAGAAAATTGTTACTTGGAGTTTCATACACAAATGCTCCCGACCACCTTACTATAGTCTCTTCTTTTTTCTTTTCCAGTGCCCCTATAGAACCTTTCACTGGCTAAATCTAGCCTAGATCATTAGTCATTTCACAGTAAGAAAGTTTGTGATGAATAGAACCAATCAACAGTTTGTTGCCCCTGACAACGGCACTCGCAGACGATGACATGAGGATGCCGTCGTCTGCAAATACGTCATACAATTTAAATGTCTCAAATGGTTTGTCCTTAGGACCAAGTCCCTTCACTCGAAGGACAAAAGACGGTGCCCAGGGTGCGTCCGCGTTCTCCAATGCTTCAATCATCCTATGTGCGATTGGTGCGCACCCACACCAGAGATCTGCGGTCTCGGGGTCGTAATAAATGTTATCAATTAATGTACCAACAACAACTTCTTGATGGAACTTCAAGTCATTGTTTTCCGAGCGCTCGTAAATCGTTATTGACTCAGACACAAACGGAGATGCTATGAATACAAAACGTCCATCGGTAGACATATCCATACCGTTATATTCAAATGTAGAAGGAACAACTACACGCGTACTGGAACCGTCAAAATGAACAACTGAGCCCAGACGAAGACGGAAAAGCCGCTCAAAAATACGGAAATTTGAAAAGCGAAGTAAGCCGTCATTTGTAGCATAAAAAGAATCTAGACCAGTCGCGATGACGTCATTTAAACTGGTAAACAACTGGTCTTCAACTGACCTTACATGTTCCACGACAGGTTTTTCAACGGTACCAGAAAGTTTAAAAATTTCTACATACTCTCCTGCCTTCCGGTGATTTACAACGAAAATATGCTTGACACCATTATCAGCTTCCCATAGGCTCATTCCTTGAGGCTTGAACTCAAAATCGGCCTTAAAATCCAGTTTCGTTGCATTTTTGGTCGGATTGTTGAAATTGAAAGAGAATAGCTTTCCTTCTGCATTTTTAAATCTCGGATCTGTTAGTTCACCTCTGTAAGAGATATCCACTCCTGATGAAATGATTGCCATGCCTTCTTTTGTTACTACAATGTCTTCTGCTCCTTGTTCTATAGGAGCTACATTCCTGCATGGTCCTGGCCAATGATTCCACATAGTCTTATGAAATCCTGCCAAGAGTATCAGCCATATTAGTTGCCTCACCACGAAGAGAAATAGTAAGATTTTGATAACTTTGATCAACATCTTTTCAACAGCACAAGTTAATACCTGTATTAGCACAACTTAGTACATCAGTTATAGGTATGGGATATACGTGGCTGTGGTATTTGTTATATAATATAGCCAGTTACAAGTTCACGCCACACAGTACTATGGTCACCACGGAAACTATCTAATGGTTACTGTGGTAACTATCTAAGTAAATTTACTTTCCTGACGTTTAAATAAATACAACTGGTATGGAGCAGTTTAGCTGTCTTCAATATGTCCTACATGTTTCGTTTTGCAACAAAATCGTACGCTTCATTCAGGTGCCGGTATGACACGCTACACCGGCTGCAGTTCAACAATTTGAAAGTATTATGTTCAATTTCAATATATTGCTATAAACGTAGCCTCTGTGGAGTCGTTTTTGTGATATATAGAACTGATTGTGTTAACTTCACCCTTGAAAATCACTACACTCGGGGAGGGGGGATCAGGTCCCGGAAAGTACAGGGCGGTGCAATGCTAAAGCATGCAAATGAAAGGGTGGGGGGCCACGTGGGAAACCTAAGAAATATGGAGGAGGGGACTGTAGAGGATACAACATTCCGCACACCGGCTGGTGAAGGACTGTTTCACAAGTTATAAGATATGATTTTTCAGTAATTCTCCCACAATCTTTGCAGTCTTTGTGGGGTTACAAGGTGACTTTGTTGGATATTGTGCGCGAACAAATTGGTGCAAATAAAACGAATTTCCGGCACGAATACGATTTTAGCCAATCACAGATAGTTTTTACGGTTAAGCGTTTAAGGTAAGGGGTTTGGTTCATGCGGTTAACGGAGGTTATTCACCCGAAGTTGTGGACTTCAATCAGCGGCGTAGCCAATGGTAAGTAGAGCCCCCTCTATAAAAGGTTTTGGGGAAATTTCGGTGAAATTGAGAAATTTGGGGAAATAACATTTCCTGTCCTTTTTCTCAAATTTTTACTAGAGTAAGAAATTGTGAGATATTTATAATGCATAATTAATAATGCACACACAATTCATATTTGAACAACGTATTTTCAAGTCCCACATGTCACTGACCGTCATGCATGAAACATGCCTAAGTTGCGTTCTGCAGCAGGCCGAAAGCGAAAGCGCTGGTGTTATTATGATCGTTGCATGACTGCAGTGGGAACTTATAGTTTAGTGAGTGGAACTATACAAACAACTATATGCAACTATACACAACTAACACTGTCAGGTTCTTTTTTGTGACCTAAACTAAAAGGGACGTATGGAAAATGTCTTCGGTTACCAGCATCGACAGGAATACTAGTCCAATGTCATTCAGACTCCGACGTTATCTACATTCATGAAGAAATTAGAATCTGAATTGGTTATACTCAGCTGATAAGGTCTACAAATAAATATTTCACCTGTAATGAAAACGCAAAATGAAAAAGAAAACTAAAATTATTGCTTAAAAAATATGAATTCCTCGAAATATATTCAGTTCAAATTATTTTGCATTTTATCATTTTGCATCTAGTCCACCCTGCAAAATTAGAAATTTTCCAAAGGGCCATCTCCCAGGATGGCAGCCAGTCATATACGATCCATCATATAACAATTTCACACTTACCTGATACAGACTCAGGCAGTGGCAAATGCCGAGGGGAGAAGGTGCATGGGACATTGAACAACTCACATTGCTCAGAATAACAAAAAATAATAAAACTTACAAAAATGTCCTTTGTGAGGGTGTTGATCAGCCCGTGGGTAAATGTCACTGGTATCATGCTAACTGGAACTTTGAATCTGGATTTTTTACAGAGGCGATTTCCGGCGATTTGAGTGTTTTGTTACGCTGCACTTAGATAGTCTCTCGAAATAAATCACACCCCAGGGCAGTACACACCCAAACTTAGCAGGCCTTTAATTGCCCCCATCCCCTTGTTAGTAATTTAACCTGCGGTTCTGTGAAGCTGAAATTCTGAGAAAAATGTAAACAGCGAATAAAAGAAAATCTGGGAAGTTGTTCTGTTCCATTTCATTTTGTAGAACGCACCAGACATAAGATTGCATTTCCAGTTTAGAACTTTACCTTACCATTACGTGGAACTATTTATCTGGTTATTTTCTGATCATTTTGCATTTGCTCATTTTCCATTGATGTGAAAATTTTTTTGCAAACGAAAGGACTAAACGACAGTGTTGTAGTGTGAGTACA
>VJOZ01015958.1:1497-16913 GCA_009801055.1 Stichopus horrens | reverse complement strand
CTCTCTGGCGATTAGTTTTTTATGCTTTGCTATCGATAACTGCATAAGAAAGTATAAGGCTATTTTTGTAATGATAACTTTGCTTGATGAGAAAACTATCATCACTTCCAATTGGTATTTCAAATTTATCTTGCAGGTAATATTAGATGCCACAAGCTGGTGCAAAAGTAGGCATCTTTCTATGTCATAAAATGCCATATGCGAGACAGATATGAAAAGTTCCAACTGGTATTTCAGAGTTTCCGACCATCGTCGCTCTGAATATATTGTCAGTCTTTAACTAGCCCCTAAGGAAAGAATAAAAAAAGCGAATCCAAATGGAAGTAAAGATCACCTCTGTCATCATGTATGTGTTGGCGGCATTCTTACTGTCTGTATTCAGCTCCCTGACTCAGAAATGACACTGTCACCACTAGCCCCCGTATCGCGTCGGTGGCAGTTCCTGAAGCAACCTCATTACGTAAGACAATTCTTAGAGACGTTACTGTACAGTGTTGTATGTACTTTTACGTCAGTTGGTATTGCACTAGCTGTAACTTGGAGACTGGTTTAGTCAGGATCACACTTCACAGTGCATGGTGCTAAATGGGAACGGGTTAACGTCAACAAAGTTGAGTTAATACGACTTCGGTATTACCTTAGCACTAAGCTGTATTTTGAAGAAGCATCTCGTAAGTCGAGCCGCTAGTATTTTAATCGATATACTACTAGAGGCAAGCATGTGCCCGTTAGTCATTTACATAATTGAGTATGTGTCACATGTTTCTCGTGGAACTAAGCCTTCGCACGTTTTACGCGTAATATTAATGCAGGCATGTATGACCTATTGTATTGCATACAACTTCAAGTACAAGAATATGAAAATAGAGCGATGGGTTTCTGTCACTACGTACTGGTGTTTATCATAATCTGCATCATTTCGCCTTAGCTTCGATGATTGATAACATATACCCACCAAATTTACGAAATTATGGATTTAGGGCCTAATAGCCCTATCACTTTTATACTTGAGCTGGGTATAGGCCTAGATCAGTTACTAACTACCAGTTTTTGACAAACTGCCATACTGTAGTGTAGAGACTAGAATATGTCACTTTGTTGTGCATGGTGTGTATTGAATGCAGTGCCAGAGATTCATTGTGTAAAGTTTTGTAAGTTAACTGTTTGTTAACACGAGAGGTCATCACCCTGGCGAGGGTCACCTTACAGCATGGGTTAAAATTTGTGTTAGCAGCGCAAGGGCTGTGATTTAGAGTGTTATGACCTTAAGCCATGTAATGTACAGTCCTGTTCAAGGGCTAGTACAAACAGTACTGTGTTCTGCACTACACCTACCAGTCTGCATTTCGTGCACTCAGAACTGAAGGTCTTCGGCGTGGAGTTGGCATTTTCCTTATATTTTCTATTGTTTTGGGGAAAAAACTTTGGCGTGGGCCGGCGTGGACACTGACAGAGGCCTTTTAGCCCTAAAGCTTGCCTTATAAATGTTTAAGAACCTCCACAGTGTGCTTCTAAGACTTTTATTATGTACTTCAACTTCAAGACTTTCTTCAAACTCTCCATAAATGTTTCCACCAAGCCATTAAAACAAGGGCAAAGCAGTGTGATGTTGTGTTTCATTAAAAAAGTGACTCTTTGCTGCAGACAGTTCCAATTTTCTAGCCACTTACTCCTAATCCCTCCCAACGCCTTTCTAAAACTTCTCCATATGTGTAATTAAAGCACTGGACCCCTTTGTTTGCTGTGTAAGATTACTTACTGTGCATTTTTTAACTTGCTGTCAATCAAAGAGCAGAACCAATTGAGAATGTTGCTTACCCCTAAGCAAAAATATAGCTTGAATTCATGAGCAAATGCCTTTAATATCAAGTTAGCCAGCAAACTCTTTGCCTTGTTTGCTACAGTATTTAAAGGTTGACCCTTTCTGTTGACACTTCTGTATGGATGCCAATTTGCCAAACTTTTTTTCCTTTGGAGAAGGGTCATATGTGCCAATAATGAACCAACATCCACTTCAGGTGTTAGCAAACAAAACAAAAGGTGTCAAGCCATAGACAAGTAAAATGAATGCATAGCTTACTACTGGCCTTCCATGGATTGAATTAGATCAGTTCACTCCTCTCATTATTGAATGGCATGCTATAGATAAACTTAACTTTTTACAATGGTCCTACATTTCAAACTTACAACTGCTGCACTATGGGGTCTTCTGGAGCTACATAGCAGACTTAAAAACTTTTCTATTTGCAGCTATGTAAAATATACACAGTTATAGACCAATGTAGTTTTACTTTGGTCTTTTTCAATTATGTAAAATCTTTCTGTGCAATAGTAATAATTTCGTTTTTGGAGAGATTGCAATACAGTGTACGTATTCCCCTAACTTTATGCTGTAAAGCTGTAAAAGTGTCAGTTGTACAGAACTCTTTATTCAGTTTTGCACCACAGCAGTCATTGATAATTATGATTCAAGTGGGATAACTAAGTATTGTTTCTGTACTTAACAGTACTTAATTGTTATTCCATTCCTCATGTACAGTAGTAGGACAAATATTGTTAAATATTACAAACTTTCAATCTTATTTCGAATACCAGAATGAATTCATCAGACGAGGACAGCGTGATGCCCTCAGAGCATCAAACCCCATCTCCATCTCCTCCTGCTCCAGTTGCTGTGAGAGCTGAATCTATGCAAACGGTCTCCCTTCGGTGAGGAAATTTTGAAAATCTCAATCTGCAAGAAAGGAATTAGGCTTATTACTAGCGTAGAAAGATATTAGACCACACTGATAAAGACCTATGGTCATGTGGAGAAATTATGAATAAGATTTTGCAGAAGAGGGAATGTCAAGGGGATTGACTGACTTTGAGTTATGCGGTTGATATTTTTGAATAAAAGTAATAATAGAATTTGTCCAAATATTCAATAGAACTAAATAATTTCCAAAGCGGCAATGGGATGCATTTTCTCACATCTTTGGTATGTGTTACTAATTTTTGATACCATGTGGAGTGCTTTGCATGTATTTACTTTACCCAGATTTGAGTGTCCCAATAACTTTCAAGAATTTCCTGTACATGAGAGAAGTCAGCTCACCCTTGAAGATGCTACTGGCAAGAAAGAATTGTGGCTTATCAGAGTTCCAAACAATGTAAGTAACTGCTTGAGCAGTAAAGACACATCTAATCCAAAGTTTGGAATATGGCTTGAGAACCAGCATGGATAATCTGTTCAAAATCAGATTTGTTGATGCATTATGTAGAGGGCAATTCTTTTCCCAAGTCCAGATGAGTGCAGTCCAAAAATAGTGTACATACATTGACAGCATGCAATAATAGCAGTGACAAGTTTTGGCTCTGCTGAACAAGTCAGATATTGCTATCAAGTTAGTAAAAGTCTAAATGACATTTAACCATATTTTGCAGTACAAATTTTCTTCTCCGGACAATTTAGCTGGATAGAACATTACATACAGTTGAACAGTATGCACATAACCTGAAAAACGATTGTTTTCAAATTATGGCATTTTACTGCATTTCATATTGAAAAGATCTGCTGATTGAACTAGTGTTATGTTAGTTTTCAATGTCGTTAGCATGTTTGGCAAAGGGTGGGTTTTTTTTTTTCCTTCAGTGTGTGTAAGAGTGCACAGACCGTTCAGAATATTTGTACATGCTGTGGACAATTAACTTTTGGTTATTTAAATGCCTTTTCCCCATTTTCATGGTATGGATACTTATATGGTCTATCAGTCCATCCCCCTCTAACAAACCATGGAAGTACTGCTTGAGGTAGTATTCCTGATCAATGTGAAGAGACAGCAGTGCTACGTGGGAAGTAATAAAGGAAATAAGTTATGTGTTCTTATCAGTGGAAACTAGACTCTAGCAATCCCCTTGTAGGCATGTTGTCAGTGTTGGGTGTGGACTTTAAAGGGGCATACATGCAAAAAACCTTATTGCAATTTACAGAATCCGTTCTTTAGGCCTTAAAATGAAAGATTCACAGCTGTTTGTGCATTGTAAAATGAATGTGATAAATGAAGTTACATTACCAGTTGAAACACACAAACACCATGAGGCTACCACATTGCATAGCCCACTATTTTTTATAGTTTGAACCCCAATTGCTAAACATTGTAGGACTCAACATCTTCAATTCATTACACTAATTGAAATAGCTTCTTTGATATTTATGAATGTTCAGCATATTATTTTACAGTTTGTATATTCCAAGCACAAGGAACCATAGTGCCATTAAGCTCTTGTTTTAAAAATCCCTCCCAAAAATTTTTTAGAGAGGGATTTCCCTCCCAGGTTCAATTCCTTAGTGCAAACACTGGATTGAAGAATCCACCATTCAATCGTGTTAGAAGTTTGAAAGTACAGTATTCTTTTAAGTATTGGAAGCTTTTATTTCCATGTCATTGTAATTAATAGTGATGGATGTCACAAGGGTGGTTGCCAATGATGTTCGAGCTTGAACTGGCAAATGTGCCCCACCCCCATGGAATCTACCTTATTTTCAGCCATTATTTTTTTCAGTTGTATGATGTATCATATCTAACATGTGAATGTTATGATGTCAGTGCATTTCTTAAGGTCAGTGGATCACTGTATGCAAATTAATTTCACATGATGATTTGCAGTCATAGTTCATGGTCAAAGGGTTGATTGTGTGTTGTTAGCAATGACTAATAAGTACATTTTTTCTGTGAGCAAGGGTCAGTGTAGATGAGACTCAATCTTCGCTGACTGGTGTGGCAACCACCCTGGATGCAACTGCATTTCTAGAATGACCTGAGGTCACCTGAACAAACATACATATTTAGTAGCTGCTTGTTGTATTCAGGTACATTTGTGCAGGCAATTCAATTTGTTTTTTTTTCAAATTTTTTTATGTCACCTGAGGCTATTGTATTGTTGCAAGTTTTTGAGGTATACTTCGATTTGAAACATCAGTGAAGAATGGCTCTCTATGAAAAGGCTTTTGCCTGTTTTGTCAGAATTACAAGAAAGTGAAATTTGTCATACATAAATCATGAATGTATTGCAGCTTTTTTTCATCACTTTCAGTTTGACTGTACCTCTCTGGATGGTATCGAATTAAATCTTCGGAGAAGATCACAGTTTTCCTGTGGAGAGAAGACATATCAAGCAGTTGCTCATGAAATCAACGAGAATCAAACGAAGGTCAGAGCTTATGTAATATGTTGAAATTACTTCAGTGAACATTTCAAAGTGGTCTAGATAAGTCCCAAATGAGTCATGGAGTTTGGATTCAGACCAGATTCTGCAGTTGAAACCTGTCAATGAAGCGATTAACATGAATAGTAATTTGAAAATTCTTAAAAAGTGATCAATTTTCCATGTAACTTTATTTTGCGACATATCTGTATGCTCTGAGTTTCATGCATGGACATGATCATCAGGCGACCAGCCAAGAGGTGAATGTATTCTTAACTGAAGTGTAAAACTCAATGAGGTCTTTGCAGTTAGCCGGCTGTTCGATCTTGCATTTGTTTTTGGTGACACAGTGCCATGACCTCTGACCTTTGGTTTCCTGGTGCATTATGTTGGTGAATGCTTAAGCCATAGGAAAGTGCTGTTAGAAGAATCTTAGAGGAAATAGGTAGAAGTCAATAATATTGTATGTGAAGAATGTGTGGGCTTGGTGGCAAAACCTTCCTTGTAGTCCTGTGTATAATGCCTGGTTTGTCATTCTGAGGTGAATCCTGTGGTTTATGTTAGGTTTGTTGGCAATTTTGTATTGGTCATCAGCAGTTGTATCTGTAAATACGATTTGCTGCCCTCTTGAATTTTGACATGCTGTTCTTGTGGAGTTATTCTTGTATCAGGCTTTGTCCAGTTTCCACAGATCCTTTATTTTATTCATAGAGCCATTGGNNAAAACCAGGTGTGAGAAGAAAAGCCACTTTTGCCCAAAAATCGCTACTTCCAGCATATCATGAGAAATATTTGAGCATTTAATGCAAAGCTTGGCAAAAACTTACTTGAGAATGAAATATTCAAGGTGTATCACTTTTGTAGTAAAGAGACTGAAATTTGCTGATTTTTTTTAAATTTTTTTTTTCTGACATGAGGTGTGAAATGGTAGTATCTCAAGGACTGTTGACTTACACCTTTGATGGTGTTATGTTTTTAATCTTTTTATCAGAAATAGTGAGAATGCCACCTGTATCAATCATTACATGGTCTGACCATAACCTTGGAACACTTAACACATCCATTCTATATTTCTTTTGGCAGGGCTCTACTGAAGTATTATTGCCCAATGAGCGTGGTGTTCTCTGCTCAGGTGAGAATCAATTTTGCAACATTGTTGTTACGATTTGTCAATTGTTAGCAAATGGAAACCTGTTATGTATAGTAATGCCAACCCATTTTTCACCAGCTTTTTATGTATCTTCTTTCACTGCTCAAACAAGTCCCTTTCATCCCACAGAAGATGCTTCATCTGGGTGAGATAAAAGTTTTAGGGATACATAGAGATGAAGAAATCAAAGGCAGAGGAGGTAGAAGTGTCTTCTGTAAGAAAATTAGATGAAAGAGCATCACATGAAAGGAAATGTCGATCTGGTTTTGTTGATTTAGATGAAATTGTAAACTTTGTAATTATGCTGGTGTATGTCTGTATGTATGCTTGTGATGCCTACCTTGTAAACACAATATCTCAGTAGGGAAGCTTGCACAGATCTCATATTTGGTTTGTAGGTGTATCATAATGAGTAAAAAAAAGCCTATTGTTTTTGGTGGAGGTTTCAGGCCATTTGGGATCAACAGTGGTCTAATTGTGAGAACACTGTAAACATGTTATCTCAAGAAGGTAGCTTGAAGAGGTCCCTTTTCTGGTGTGTCAAGGTACCTTATTGAGTACAAATAAGCCTATTGTTTTTTATGGAGCTGAAAAGGTCATTTGAGGTCAATACGGGTCACGACAAGACAACCTGGTAAACCCTATTTCTCAAGGAGAGATGCTTGCACAGATTTGATATTTGGTATTTTGGGAAGCTCTTGGATATATCTGTGTTATATGCAGCTGTGTATGTTCACATGAATACCTACAGTATCGGTCATCAACTTGGTTCAGCAGATATCATTTTACTTCTCAATTGGTGATGTAGTAAATTACCGTAACATTACAATAACCAATCATCTGACATTATATTACACTTACACTGTAGTATGTCAGATTCAATAAAAAGAAGTCCCATAGTGAAATCATCGAAATCACATTCCATTTGTGCATTTTGGTTTTGTTTTGTCTGGAGATACATATTTGAGCTGTAGTTTAGCCAATCCACCTGCTTTACATCAATTAGAGAAATGCTGATGTCATTCAACTGTTGCATACACTAAATTTTAGACAAAAAGCATCATTTGTTGGCAGCAAAATGTGGTTACACTTTCCATTTTAAGGATCAAGTCTGAAGTCTCAAATGAGGATTGGTCATCAGTGGTGGCGGAGCCAACATATTGTCATGGGGGTGGTCGCCCCCCAACAGACTCAAATGGATTGCTGGTGCCCTTTTCATGTTTTCTCAAAAACAGAAAAAAATAATCAAAAAGATATAAAAAGATGAGAATGGAAAGAAAATGAAGGAGAAGGTAAAGAAAATGTAAGTTGGAGTAACTTTAGGACCCTCTGCATCCAGGAAAGATGATGCATATTGCCAATTTTCAGCCTTCAACTTCAAGCAAGTATAGTAGGTGCAAATTTTAGTAGACTTTTTCTGACAAACTGAGATATATTTTTTATTCAAGAAAATACTGAAATTACCATTTTTTGGAGCTTACTTGTTGAGCCTAGGAAGGGAGATTCTCTGCAATCTAGAGGGTATTGCTATGTATTTTTTTTGGTATGAATGATGCTGTGCTCCACTTACATAGTCTTCAATAATTCTCAGTTCACCCCTAACCCAAAATTATGCAAACAGAGGATTTTGTGTCATAATGTATCAGACTCATTGATGTCCCCACATCCATGTGCCATGCCCATGAAAGAAAAGAAATCCAGCTACACTCCTAGCAGTGCACCTTGAGTCTCGTGACCCCCAGCAAAAAATCCCTGTGACTTTACAGCCCATGAAAAAAAGTGTGGGATGTAAAGATATGTTACCTCCACCCAAATATTTGCCAAATGCTCCAAAATATGTGAAAGAGGATGAATAAGTTATGATTCTTGTATCATATCAATCCATCTGATATGTAATTAGCATTTTCATATATTTACTTTCGTACTCTATTTCCCTCTATCAAGACTGTGCACACTTGGCTTATATCACCTAGGAGGTGTTGTTTTCAGCAATCTGGGGAGTTTGAAAGGCAAATTTTTCTTGCATTCTCTGCACCAACTGATGGTGGCGCTCTGCTTAGATAGTACTGTTGACACTCGCCCCTTCCAATAACTTCGAAGAGCAGTGGTTTTTCGTATTATGCAGTTCACTAAAAGCCATCTTTGCCCTCTCTGACTGAGACTTGTACCTCTACCTCTGATCATCAGAGAAATGATTGAATTCAAATTGCGTCGAGTTTGGACAGTGAGACTGCAAAAAAGTCACTCAAATGTATTGAAATACTTCCTCTTCTACACAGGTCCAGATTTTAAAGGTCATGTAGCAGTCATAGAATCACCAGCCATACCAGCTATAAAACTTCCAGCATCTCCTCCGTCACCAAAAATTGAACTTCCGTCAGGGATGAGACAGAGGTATCAACCATTTGGATGGGGTGGTATGTCGCTCTCCTTTGGTTTGATTGAATGTGATTGGCTTTAAGTTAAGAAACTTCAAACTTCCTCTGTTTGCCTACAAACTGTGAATACGGTGATAGTAAAGAGTAGAACATACAAAATTGTTGACTGTTTTCAGTTGTCTCATAAGATCCTGAGTCATTTTTGGATTTGATGAAAAGAGAACACCAATGAGCTCATGATTGAGTATGTGTATATGCCTGTGCATGTGTGTTGTGACACCCAGCTTTTTATCACGATATCTCAAGATGGGAAACTTGGACATTTCTCAAACTTGGGAAATGCATGTCCAAGTCCCACTGTAAGAGAAAGACCCCTTATTGTTTTTGGTGGAGGTCAAATGTCATCTGAGGTTAGCAGAGTTCAAACATTGAAAATCTTGTTAACACAGTATTTCAAGATAGGAATTGTGGATAGTACGTGTGTTCGTCACATCAAGGGGAAGAACCCTATTGATGCTGTTGTTGGCGGTCAAAGGTTGACTGAAGTCACCACAGGTCAAACACTGAAAACTTTACTATCACAATATCTTAAGAACAAAAGCTCTGACAGTTCTTAAACTTGGTACTGTACATAGATTAAGTGAAAAGTAATTGTTTTGGTGAGGTGAACGGTCATCTGATGTCACCAGAGGTCAAACATTGAAATCTTGTTAACACAATGTCTGAAGATAGGAATGATGGATACTTTTCACATATAGTGTGTGAGCTGGCCATATCAAGAGAAGAACCCTATTGATTTTAGTGGTAGTCAAAGTTCATCTGAGGCCAACAGAGGTCAAATACTGAAAATAGTGCTATCTTGATATCTCAAGAACGGTAACTTCGACAGTTTTCAAACGTGATCCATTAATGCCTGATAGTAAGATGAAGAAGCTAATTTTTTTGTTGGAGATTTAAGGTCATTTGAGGTCACTGGAGGTCAAATGCTGAAATTCTTGTTAATACAATGTCTCACGATTGGAATGATGGATACTTCCCCTACGCAGTGTGTGGGTTGGTCATATGAACAGGAAGAATCTTATTGTATTTAGTGGAGGTAAAAGGTCATCTGAGATCACCAGATGTCAAAATCTGAAAATCTTGTTAATACAATATCTCAACAAACTTATTGTTTTTGGTTTAAGTCAAAGGTCATCAGAGGTCACCAGATATCAGACACTGAAAATCTTGTGAGCACAATACCTCAAGAGTAGGAATCATGCAACCTTTTTGATATTTAGTTTGTGAATGTATTACACTAAGTAAAAAAGCTTTTTGTTTTTGGTGTATGTCAAAGGTCACTCTGGGTCAAAGAGGGTCAAATTGTTAAAATATTGCAAACATCATATTGCAAGAAGAGAAGCATCTACAGAAAAAATATGGAGTTTGACACTGTGCCTTATTGAGCAAAAAAAAAAAAACATACTGCTTTCCACTGAGGCCAATGTTCAGTAATTTGGGGTCAACTGGGGTCAAGTTGTGGAAACCTTGCAAACATGAAGAGAAGCTTGGACAGATCTCATATTTGATTTCCAGATGCGTGCACCTAATTGGGTGCAAAAGACCTATTGATTTTGTTAGAGGTGACAAATCATTTGAGGTCAACATATCCTCACTACATGCAATAGGCCAGATTCAAAGCACTCATGATTGAATCATCAAATTTACAATGCCTTTGGGTTTACTGGTTTATTGGTAGACCACTGCTAAAACAAGGTAAATGTGGCAGACTATCAAAGGTTGTGGTGGATGTGGGATCTGGTATCCAGGTCTGAAGAATTTCTGTGAGAGCAACTGCTTAATATTTGTAAGATGTGAGACATGTATAATGTCAAAGCAGGATTTACTGAAAAGGTAGAATACTGGGGTAGGTTTGGTTGCTAGTTTCTGTTATAAGGCTCATGTCATTGCCTTTTCTTCAATTTGAGTTGTAATTTTCTTTCAATAGGGACAGCCAAGAAGACACCAGAGGACAGTGAACTAGGTGAGAAATATACCTCAGAAGTTGCACACATTAATCTGTTACATCATTACCTTTAATTAGTCTGTAAAGCATAAATTGCACTGAAACCTTTTATGGTGGAGTGTGATACCTTCTGAGGCAGTCTAGTGGAACTTGTGAACATGAGATTTGATCAAGGAAAATTGAGAAATAATCCAAGTTTGCTGAGAGTGAGAAAGAATGTGGTCTTCATTTCTGAAAATATTTTTTTTCGCAGCCTAGGTCAATTTCAAGTGCTCTAACATGGATTGGGTAGAGGTGAAAATAATGGTAATGTAAAGTTTATTGCTAAGTGAAGGTTTAGTGGAATAATGTAAGTTTCATATTTACCACTGAGTGTTCATATTTTGCTGTTTGACATTGTTCATGTGATGAAATGTAGGTAGAAAGTAAACCACTAGAAACTGATTGAAGTAAATCGCAGAAAGTTCCTGAATCAATCACCTTATTTGCATTTCCAGGAGTGATGATATTGCCTTGGTGGTGCATAACTTGGGTAATCCCTCCACCAAAGATCCTTCCAAAGAAGTCATTTGAAACCTTCCGCTATTTGGGTCGCATCAACTTGATTCTGCTCTGAGATCATGACTTCTTTCCATTGTCTATATTTCTAAAGGGACAAATGGAGGTACAAGCAATCTGCCCTCACCGTCAAAAGAAAAGAAGAAAAAGAAGAAGAAAAAAAAGTCGCTTGACCGTCTGGATGGAAGCAAAGAAAGAATTTTGGTGAAAAGTGAAGAAGAAACGGACTCCTTTGGAAATTTGTCACAGTCAACAGTTGGAGAGGAATATAATTCATTCACTGTCAAGAGAGAGGTAGGAAATTTATTGTACTAAAAGCATCTGAAAATAGTTGTAATTAGGTTATAACAATAAGATTTTCTGTTCAAGTGCTAGGTGTCTCCCCTCCCCCCTCCCACTTTGCATGTCACTCCTTGACCTTGATGTAGCGATATGTGCTTATTTGACATTTCAGAAGTACGCCCGCGAGGAGGGGCTTCCAACATGGCATTGAATGAGTAACAAGCACTGAGAAAATATACTTAATAAATCGTTTAAAATCAATCATAAATGTTTGTGTTTGATTAACATCGCTTGGCTCGAAGACACAACACTTGACACGTTTGTTGTGGGTATGCCAATGAACATCTGCAGCTGTTTGCAAAGCATACACACTTGTTAATAACACTCAAACCTCAAGTCTGACATCATTCATTCATTTAAATTCTTCCATGCATTTTATTAAAATGTCAATTTGTCAGAAAGCAGGAGTTTTGTCAGTGACATTGCAGTATGACAAAGTACTGTGTGCAAGCTCAGTTATGCTAGACAAAGTTTGCCCTTCCGTTCCCCATTCTGAAAAGTCAGACTTCATTCTACTAAATCTCCTCTTCAGGCTAAAATTGCCCCTTGTCTTTCCTACAGTGTTTTAGGATATTGACTAGCTTGGCTAGGGAAGAGAGCAGAATTTAACAGCAACAACAAATAAAAAAGAATTATGATCTCCGATAATATTGACTGTGGCCATGTCAAAGCGGTTCCAATCGAAAGAAATGGAAAGTTGATCCTTTCAAAAATATTTAAGCCTATGACAATTTGATACAGTACATGCTTGAAATTTGACTACAGAATTTTATTTCCTGATGGTTGAGAGGTACTTGTGGATTGATAAGGTCATGACTGAGTGCTATTACATTCTGATTGGAGCTATTAGGTACTTACAACAATACTTTGCACTTGCTGAAGTGAAGTTTAACTTGTTAGTGAAGAATGGAAAAAATGGTATTAGTTTAATTGAATCCTTCATCTATCTTAGCCCTCAAGGGCAGGTAGCCTCAATTTCAAGCTAAAGAAAAGAAGGTTTAATTAACCAGTTCAGACTAACAAACACATGCTCAGGAGGAAAATGTTGAAAGGATATAAACAAGACAATTGCTCTTCAAAGAGTTACTGACACAGCTTTCACGCAAACCTTTGTAACTCATAATACTATTATTACATTAACTGTAACTGTGCATTGGTTTGTTTGCTGAACTACAGTACTCTCTTCTTGTAACCGTTTGAGGTACATTGGCATGAAGAGAACATATGTAGCAAGTAGCATTCCATGAAATGACTGTTCATGCGAACTCACACTTTCAAATTCCTGATATATATATGGGCGTTTGATCAGGTTTTAACCACACAGGAAGTGAGAACGTACGACCAGAAGACTCGGGAAATAAACAATTCATGCAGAGCTGCACAATTTCTGTAGACACCTGCAAGGGATACTTGTTGACATGACCTTTCACAGTTTGCTTTTATATCGGCTTTTCAAATTCAACTAGTCAAGATTCTCCACATAGCTGAGAGTTACCACGTGCCTTTTTGGAAGAGCATTTGACTAACATTTTACTTCTCTGAGATACAGCTAGGCCTCAGCAACAAAACATGCATGCTCTTTCACAGCTGAACCAAGTTTTGATTTCTACTACATTGTTCCCATTTTCATTCAGTATGTCAACATCAGTCTTTTTAGAATCATGGACTAAAGCATATTTCTATTTTTCTATATTAGAAATGTGGATACTTTTGTCTTGAATAGACACAATGGTAAAATGGTCGAATGTGCACAATGTCTGTTCATGTTGTGATGTTATCTCATTGTCAGTAGACATGATGACCAAAGTATTGAATGTTAACCAACCAAACCAGGAGACAAAATAGTAAAGTCTACATTTTGGCAAAGAAATGATGGGTTGAAGTAGTGCTCACAGGCTTCCTAGGCTTGTCATTATCATCTATGGTATCTGTAACTTTGACTTGCCAGTAGCAAGATAATTTGAACTTAAGTAATACCTGACAAAGATACCCTGAATTTTATGGACTTTTAATGTTTGTATCTTTTGTTTTGCAGGCTACAGAAAGTCTTGAAGCAGTAACTGAACATGTTAAAAAGAAAAAGAAGGTAAAGAAAGAAAAACGATGACGGCCTGCTGAAGGGAAGATTTGATTAACAGAGGACAAGTGTTTGTTATCCCTCAAGGACAGCTGAAGTTGTGCATCCTTTGCAGAGAGTCCAAAATCAGTTCTTGCTGGACTTCACTTCTGCCAGAAAAGGAGGAACATATTTTATGTGGTCTGAAAAATTTGCTCACATATAGACGTTACTGTGGCAAAACTGAACGGAACAAATGAGATATCACGTCTCATCACTTTCAATTAATGTATGTCTCTTTTGCACAGATTGAAGTATAGTGCCTCAGCTGCCACAGTAGAAGCAAAGGGAATTGAACTAGAATAAATTATGTCAGCAGACCAGTGGTTTTTAGTGAATATTGTCAAACTGTATACAGAAAGTGTAGCATGGTGTAGTTTGTCCGACCAAGGTCTACACTGTTGGAAAATAGCTGGAAGGGGCATGCATGATAAATTGATATGCTTGACCTTTGAAACAAAGAAGTCAAGAATGTTTTGGGGTAGAAAACATGCAGATGCTGAAATATTTTGTCCTCTTCTTCAACACTAGTTTCTGAATGACATTCAAACACTTAAATGACCACAGAAAGCAGTCTTCACTGCAACCTGTTCAAGGAGATATTACATATTTTTCAGTTGTGACACTGGACAACCAACTTGGCATTTGTAGTTGCCATTTCCAAAAATAACAACTTAAGTGCATAGGTTGCATTGTGCTGACAGATATGCAAATACTTGCAAGCATTTACTTCGCTGTTAGATTGTGTGTACAAGGTTCCTCCTGATCTTTTTATCTGAAGGACAAGGACTTTATCTCAGTATCAAGTTGTCCTTTAGAAAGTTAAGAATTTCAGTTAACAAACTTAGACTACCACTAAACAGCTGCACTGTTTATGTTTGTATCTTCAGTGCTTGTTTACTATTCATCACTGAAATTCACAAGGAAAACCACAGTGCAAAAATAAAGCAGATGAGAACAATCTCTATTGTTTACCAAACTTTTATTTTCTAATAATTTATAACTTATAGAAGTATTAAATAGAACCTGTAATATATATGGCTAATATAATTTTGTTATATCATTCGTTGTACATTATAAAATTTCCCAGCAATCCAAATCAAGCAATCGTTTCACCCATTATCGCAGTACCTTGCAGCGAATCTCTGATTTACCAGACACCACATACAGTTCTCCAAAATTGCGTAAACCAATACCACAAACCTGTTTGATTTACCATACAAGGCTTGGAACTCAACCACATTCACACTTTCCTTGGAGGATAATACTTGAACACTTCTTGAAGACTCGTCCATTTGTTTCAGTGTAGTGTGTATTTTCTGAGTATTCACTGCTAATACCTTTCCATTTATGCACATGTTAAAATATGCCCAAAGGACTTTCCTATTAACAAAGCAAGATGTCTATTTCAGCCCTTTTACCAGATGACCATAAAACAAATGCCTTGGGACAGGAAAATTTCAGAGGTAGAGTCACACAGACCACCAATAAATACCACAGTTCATTTGTGCCATTGCAACCATGAATACTGTACTCTGATTTGCTTTCTTTTAGGAGTACTGAATGAATCTTTTCTTCACTTGGCAAAAATTCTCTAGAACAACAGAGACCAGTTACTCAAGTACACAGAAGTTCCACTACATAGATTTTATCTTACCATGTTGATAGGTCCTCATGACC